>OZ038455.1:7141559-7350567 GCA_964036195.1 Sphaerolaimus hirsutus | reverse complement strand
AAAGTTTGCGGGCGCCGCTAGAAAAGTTTGCGGGCGCCGCTAGAAAAGTATGCGGGCGCCGCTAGAAAAGTTTGCGGGCGCCGCTAGAAAAGTTTGAGGGCGCCCCTAGAAAAGTCCTAAACATTCTTAAAGAAACGATCGGGGTAAAAAAAAGAATGAAACAACCAACCTTGAAAATTTTGTTTTCATCGACCACAACGCGACCAGCTTCAACTAGGGCGTCGACATCCTTCTGCGGCAGCAGCTCCACCATCACCCGCAGCGGCATCAACTCAGACGCACGCGCCGCCAAGTGCGCCGCTCTCGCAGTGGCCGCGTCACGGTAGAGTTCCGACGTCGCCCACGAAGCCTCAAGCAAGGCAAGCGACGCACCCTGACGACATTGCTCCGCACGGTACGCGGCTGTACGTTGCTGCCACGGGCGCGCTTTCTCGACAACCGGCGGCGTTTTCGGAGACCTAGGCTTCGGTTTTTGCGACATCTGCGTGAAAAAATTCGCAATTCAGCTAAATCAGGAGCAAAAACGATTGCATTCAGATAATTGAGCTAAATGAGCTAAAAACGAGCAAAAACGATTCCAATTAAGATTCACCTTGATATTTCTCGCTGAAGGAACCAAAAGAATCGACGAAGAAACGCAAAATTTCCACGAAGCAACCGAATTTCCAAAATTTTGACGATCCTCGCAAAAAACTTCACCAGATTCAGCTATTTTTCCGCATTTGGCTATCATAACATTCGTAACACATTCGTACCAAAGACCGCAAACGACTGTCAAAACGATAAAATATTTCGAAATACTAACGTACTTTATAAAGAGCCTATAAAGAGCCCACTTTTGAGGTTTGGCAAATTGCCCAACTGAGCTAAATCCAGAGACTAGAGGAATGAAATACCCTGTGTATCCTAAAAGAAAGCAAAAAATTCGAATTTTATTTTATTGAAAAAGGTACATTAAGGCGGAGCCAAATACGACAAGAACGGGAAAATAAATCGTCATAAAATGGCCAACGAAATACCGTATTTCCTTGAATAGTTCCCCCCTTGAATAATTCCCCCCTCGAATATTCCCCTGTAAGACGAGTGAGGAAAAAATAATTCCCCCCCTCAAATAATCCCTCCCTTAAGAGATTTGCTCAATTTATTGTGCCCAATTTGAACAAAAATGACACGTTTTTGTGTGAGTAAAGCATTTTTCATCAAATGAGTTGATAGAAACATGGTTGAAATTGTTGACAAAATAATAATTCCCCCCCCCCTTGAATAATTCCCCCCTCGATTAGTTCCCCCCTCAAAAATGTCTGACAAAATAATAATCCCCCAGGGGGATTATTCAAGCAAATATGGTATGTACCTACTCTTTGACATTTTTACAGATATTACGCAGACTTAGGAAGTTCTGATACTTTGTTGGCGACGTTACGACAAATTGAAATCCGTAGATGCGCGGCTCTCAAAAGTTTGGAACAAAGAAACCCCCAGTAAAAACGTCAAAGAGGCGCCGCCTTTTTCGTACACTCTCAGATTGTGAACGACAGACAGTGTCGTTGCACGTATTTAGACTTGGCCCACGTCCAAGTTTGTATTGGATACTGTTGTAGACAATTAGATATTGTTAGAATTAGAGTAAAATACGCAGGATTTCCATCCGTGTCACCGATAATGGCCGCGGAATACAATTAGGCGACTGGAAATTGTCTCTTATGGCGGCCGACACACTAGTTACACTTCATGTGATATGTGTGCAGACGGCTGTATCCATATCGCTGTTTTGGCCGGCTGCCAAGTCTAAAAACATTCAATCCCCGCACAAGCAACATGCCCACTCGTACCGGGGCAAATTTACCGTAAAAGTATTTTATTTATGTGCAATAGGCCAGTGACGCCTCGATGACCAAGAACGGCAAATCAAATGGGAGTATTTTTATCAGTGTCATAATCACAAATAACATCCCAGACCGATATCACTGAAACACCTCGCACAGTTACAATGGTGTGCGAAGGATTTAAAGAAATACAGTCTACACTAACTACGGAATTAATTGAAGAGTAGTGATGCGAAAAGCGCCAGACTTTTGGCGCCAAGCGCCAAAAGCACCATCGCGCTTTTCAAATCTTAGCGCCAAGGGCCAAAGGCGCCACAGCATATTGGCGCCAAGCGCCAAAAGCGCGATGGCGCTTTCCCGAGCCTTAGCGCCAAGCGCCATAGGCGCCAGTAGCCCATGGCGCCAAGCGCCAATGGCGCCAGCGCCAAAATGATTTTGCTTTTAATGGTACAGGTGAGACACGCAGTAGTACCCCTTTCTTCACGTTCGATAACTTGTGTTGCCTGTCAAAACACAAAAACTGTTAAATGGAAATTAATAAGTTTTCATGCTCAACTCCTCAACCATAGGAATGATATTGACCTGGGGCCAGTTCCGTAAAATGAGAAGTGAGAAGTAAAAGCGCAAAGGCAAAGTGAAATGGCAAGTGAATTGGCAAAAGTGAAGTAAAACAAGAAAAAGTAATTTCTCTTCGCTTTTGCCGTTTCACTTGCCAATTCACTTGCCATTTCACTTAGCCTTTGCGCTTTTGCTTCGCATTGCCATTTCACTTCTCATTTTGCGGAACTGGCACCTGGGTTTTAACTGATTTTTACTTGTGATTTTGAAATCAGGGTCAACTCAGATCAAATACCGTATTTCCTCGAAATACCCCCCCCCCCTCGAAATACCCCCCCCCCTCGTTTGACCCCCCCCCCTTTCGAGACCACTATGAAACAATCACCCCCCCCCCTCGAAATACCCCCCCCAAATTGAGTGTAAAGAGAACGTACATCACAAATATGGCAGTTTGTGTTCTGCGTAGTGCAGAACACACGTTAAAACAATGTCGGAATCACGTTAGAACAGTGTACATACCATCTACATACTAATATTAGTCTACAGAACCTTATAAATGGCGGTTTTTGTTGCATTTTTCGACGTCTGCGTACGTTTCAGACGACAATTTCGTACTTGGTTTTCAAAAATTTTCTTGTGAAATAATAACCCCCCCCCCCTCGAAATACCCCCCCCCCCCCCTCGTTTGACCCCCCCCCCTCTCGGGACCACTATGAAACAATCACCCCCCGGGGGGTATTTCGAGGAAATACGGTATTTATAAACCGAAAAAAATTTCAGCGATTTACTACGTGGTTTGTACCTTTTAGCATGTAAAATATTTCACACATAACACTGCATTTGGAAAGTTTTAATCGATTTTAATTTGATAGCCTCCGTGAATCTGCCATCATGTGTTCAATAAACATTCTTTTCACACAACTATTGTGTTTTAGTGCATGCACGCACCACGAGCTGCGTCAATCACCGCCGCGCAATGATCACTCTCTGGCAGAGTTGCGAAAGCGTATTTATGCTTACCCGAAATACCCGGGTAAATGGGTATTTATACTTACGCTTACGCTTACGCTTTCGTAAAATACCCATACGCTTTTTTACGCTTTCCTAGCCGAATTACCCGAGTACTAAAAGCGTAAAAAACGTTTCACACGGTCCAGTTTCATGCTTTAAAAAAGTGTAAAACAACAAAAAAGGAAATGAACGAAAACGCGTACAAAAAACTGACTGCGTGTGTGCAGTATCACACTAAAAACAAATGTACACAATTCTGTTGAAATACAAATGTCTCGCTAAACTTGTCTTGTCTAGCAATATCGTAGCTTCAGATTAGGAATTTTGGGGCTGAAAATGGATTGCGAAAACTGTCGCTGAGAGCTTTATTTTGAAACAGTTCACTGAACAAAAACAGACAGAATCCGGGATGCATTACCTTTGCCTTTGTATGTGAGTATATATTCACCTGGTATGCATATTTACTCAATTGTGAATGCATACAGAAACTTAATGTATAATAAGTATGCAACTGTGTACTAATTTAAGTATGCAACCGTGTACTAATTTAATGTTAAAATATGAATGACAATGGTTTATAAATTCATCTTATAGTGAAAGCAAGGGTTTTTCTGACGCAAGAGCACTTTCTAAAAGAAATTTACGCTTACGCTTTATTTTACGCTTTCCTAGGTATTTTAAAAATACCTTACGCTTACAGTATCCATACTCAAAAATGGGAAAGTGTATTTACGCTTACGCTTTCCAAAAATACCGGTATTTTAACAACTCTGCTCTCTGGCGCTTTTTTGGCGCTTTAAAAAATGGTAGCGTCAAGCGCCAGTAGCGCCACTAGAAAGTAGCGTCAAGCGCCAAAAGCGCCATGGCGCTTTTCGGAAACACGGCGCCAAGCGCCAATGGCGCCACAGCATTTTGGCGCCAAGCGCCAAAAGCGCCATGGCGCTTTTTGCTTTGGCGCTAGCGCCAGGCGCCAGCGCCATGGCGCTTTCACATCACTATTGAAGAGTCACATTCAAAACTACAAGAGTGACAAACCCATAAGTATTGAGTTATGTGTGATTTAGATATATTTTTGCCCATCGTGTGCATCCAAGTACGTGTACTCCTGAACAACTGAAATTTGGATTTGCACACAAATGTGTATTTACCGTATTTCTTCTAATTTATTATATTTTCATTTTGGAGAGATTTTCAGAGATTATATTTAGGTAATTATATTTTTTTCAAAATCGGCCATTTTTGGAACACTATTTGTCATATATATTTGGGTAAATATTCTCTTCACAGTGATTTCGGGTGGGGCTACTTCGAGGCCGAGGGGGAGTGTATTATTTTTCAAGGTCGCTCATACCCGTGGGTATTTCGAGGGGGATCAATTCGAGGGGAGGGGGTTAATTCTAGGAAATACGGTCATCATCCACTCGCAGAATTTGCCTTTGTCTTGTTTGAAGTGTTTACATAGGTATTTCTGCTGCTGCAATAGTTGAAAATGTTGGCAAAAAAATTGCGAAACCATTGTGCGAGTGTTCACTGCATAGCAGAGTTGCGAAAGTGTATTTACGCTTACCCGAAATACCCGGGTGAATGGGTATTTATACTTACGCTTACGCTTTCATAAAATACCCGTACGCTTTATTACGCTTTCCAGGCCGAAATACCTGGGTACTAAAAGCGTAAAAAAACATTTCACACAGCACAGTTTTACACTTTTGAAAAAGTGTAAAACTACCAAAATTGAAAGTGAACCAGAACACATGACAAAAAAAACTGTGAAATCATTCAGCCATCCGTTCCGAGCATTGCAACTGTATGCACCAAGTTATAAACAATGTCATAACACTAGTGGCTACTGCAGGACAACCCAAAATACCCTTAGCTAAATTTTAAATTGACATAAAAATGTGGCTTCGCCTGGTCTCGATCCTAGGTACCCATGGCGCGATTCCGCCATGGCGCTTTTTCGAATGCCATTGCCAATGGTGCCGGAAAAAAATGGCGCCATGTGCCAGAAGCACCATGACACCCTTTGTTGGTGCTGGCGCAGGGGTCTCCTAGGGGGGCTGGGGGGGGGGGGTTGCCCCCCCTCCAAATCGGCCAGCTATATATCTATCCCGGAGGCCGCTCAGCTATCTATCTATCCCGAGGATAAATTTTTGGCTACTATACCCCCTGAGACCCCCCCCCCAAATCGCTCAGCTATCTATCTATCCGGAGCTATTTTTGGGAAATTTTGCCCCAATTTTCGCTCAAAATCGCTAATTTTTGCTCCGTTTTATAGTTTTTCACCTTCAAAATCGCCATCTTTGGCTATATACATGGTTATATACCGTATTACCTCGAATTATCCCCCCTTGAATTAACCCCCCCCTCGAATTAAACCCCCTCAAAATGAGCTGGGGAAATAATAAACCCCCCCCCCTCGAAATACCCCCCCCCTTCGGAATGATATACGTCATGTACATAATAAATACGTCATGTATGCAATGTACATGATGTATATTACTGTTAATTTGCATTGCAGCTACACATAGACTAGTTTGTGTAGCTATCTACGTCTTTATGTCCAAATATATCCTGTTTGGACGCATTTATTACCTGTTTTGGGTATGTAAATGCCTACTATTTACTGCGATTCTTACGAAAATTTCTGACGAAATAATAAAACCCCCCCTCGAATTAACCCCCCCCCCCCTCAAATTTTGCTGGCGAAATAATAAACCCCCATGGGGGTATTTCGAGGTAATACGGTAGCTATTTTTAGGCATTTTAAACCTGTTTTTGCTACTTCTAACCTATTTTTAGCGATTTTTGCCTTTGCTGCCTTCTATACCTTGAAAAAGCCAATATATTTTGCCCCCGCTAGGCCCCACCCAAGCCCAAGAAAGTTTTTCAGCTATCTATCCCTCCGGAGGAGCGATTTGCTATCTATCCAGCCCCCGCGAGGGCCAAAATCTTGGAGACCCCTGTGCTGGCGCCAGGGCACTTTTCCACCACTTCCTCATGCATCACTCCACGTTCATATGTACATCTGATAAGACATCTAATATCATCTAAAGGTGAAAGCAAGGGCGTTTTCCGATGCTCTACAGCAGGGGCCCTTTCTCAAAAATTTTACGCTCACGCTTATTTTTACGCTTTCCTAGGTATTTTAAAAATATCTAACGCTTACAGTATCCATACTCAAAATTTGGAAAGTGTATTTACGCTTACGTTTACGCTTTCCAAAAATACTGGTATTCTAACAACTCTGCTGCATAGAATGCTCAATGCAACAGTGAATCATAGTTGTTAAAATGTATTTACTTTTACTGGATAAATACTGTATTTACTCGATGTCGATGTATTGAGGTACTTGACTACGGAGTAAATATGTTTATCTTTCCTCCAAAAAAAGTTCCAGCACTCGCTTTAACGTATACTTTTTGAAAGTACTCGAGTACAACATACGTATTTCAGATAGCCATTTATATCAATTTTTTGATGTCATACAAGGGAAAAACGGAGAGAATATGCTAAAATAATGGGAAATTGGTCCAAAATTGGCATTTAAGCACACACATAGAAAACACTTGCTCAAAATAGGTAAGCAAAAAGTTATGAAAATCAGTGATTTTAAGAAAAAATTGCGGCAACATTTCTCAAAAATACTCATGTCTTCGCTTTCTAGGGGCAAAAGTACGTTTACTCACGTTTACTCATGAGTAAAAGAAAACAAATGTTACTTTACGTTTTCTGTACTCAGGGGGTGAGTAAAAAATAAATACTTTACATTTACGTATACTTTGAATAAAGTTCAGTACTTTTAACGACCCTGCATTGAATGTCAACAAATTGGAAATGTGTGTATTTTTAAAAATAATTTAAAGATTTTAATCTGATATGACGCAAAATTTCCAAACGATTTAGGTATCTGTACAAGCTGACATGAATACCTAGAAGTATCAAAGCGCAAAATTCTGACAGTGGGCAATTTTGAGCTGGGGAAAAAATACCCCCCCCCCCTCGAAATACCCCCGTCTGGAATTATGTACATCGTGTATGCAATGTACATGATGTACCGTAAATCCTCGAATAAGTCCCCCCCCTCGAATAACTCCCCCCCTCGAATAACTCCCCCCTGTAAACTGACTGTAGAAAAAATAACTCCCCCCCTCGAATAAACCCCCCTCTTAATGAGTGGGAACAAAGTCCACGTATAAAAAACGTATGTATGTAAATGATCATTAAAAGCATTCATTATTTTGCAGTTAATGCACACTAGCATTGATTTTATTGCATGAATTACGGGATTTCTATTCTGGCTCACACGCAGGGTTGGCAAAATCTCAGGAAAAAAATAAAATTAAAATAAAATAGAAAATTAAAGAATAAAATAAAAATAAAATGAAAAATTGAAGAATAAAATAAAAATAAAATACAATTTTAATAAAAATAAAATACAATTTTAGTAAAAAGAATTTTACTTAAATGAATCCTGGTCACGAACTAAAATAAAAAATAAAAATAAAATAAAAATAAAATGAAAAATTGAAGAATAAAATAAAAATAAAATGGAAAATTGAAGAATAAAATAAAAATAAAATACAATTTTAATAAAAATAAAATACCATATTACCTCGAATTATCCCCCCCCCCTTGAATAAACCCCCCTCGAATTAACCCCCCCTCAAAATGGGCTGGGGAAATAATAAACCCCCCCCTCGAAATACCCCCCCCCCCCTTCGGAATGATGTACATCATGTACATAATAAATACGTCATGCATGCAATGTACATGATGTATATTACTGTTAATTTGCATTGCAGCTACACATAGACTAGTTTGTGTAGCTATTTATTAATTGTAGCTATTTATTGTAGCCAAATATATCCTGTTTGGACACATTTATTAACTGTTTTGGGTATGCAAATGCCTACTATTTACTACGATCCTTACGAAAATTTCTGACGAAATAATAAAACCCCCCCTCGAATAAACCCCCCCCTCGAATTAACCCCCCCTCAAATTTTGCTGGCGAAATAATAAACCCCCATGGGGGTATTTCGAGGTAATATGGTACAATTTTAGTAAAAAGAATTTTACTAAAACCAACCCTGCTCACACGTTTATGCAGCCTACTTAACCCCATTCAGATGATATACTGATCAAGTATTTTACTCAATATTCCGACGAAGAAATAACTCCCCCCCTCGAATAACTCCCCCCCTCGAATAAGTCCCCCCTCAAAAAATTCTGAGGAAAAAATAACTCCCCCGGGGACTTATTCGAGGATTTACGGTATATACATTATATATATATGATGAATATATATAGATGAATATATATATTGGTCGCAGTTTGCATCGCAGCTACACATTGTGTAGCGATGGACGTTGATATGTCCAAATATACCCTACATGGACAAAAATTTTTGAAATTTTTTGTTGAAAAAATAAAAAAAATAACAGTATTTTTTATAAAAATTTTATTAAAAAAATTTGAAAAAAAATTTGAAAATTTTTTGAAAAAAAACTGAACAAATTTGAAAAAAATAGATGCTAGAACTAGATGTGCCAATTCAGAACTAGATGCTTGACACTTATGATTTGGAATTAACCACTTGATAATTATCACCTGAACATTATCAGTTGACAGATAACTTGACATTTCACTTGATATTTTACTTGACATTTGACTTGACATTAACCACTGTCCACTACAACTTTATGACTGAAAGTAATCACTGCCTCTAAGGTCACACGCTCAGTATCACATCAAGCAGTACTTCAGGCACATGTGCGCATTTTATGCAAAACAAGCAAAGTTGAATAATCTCACATCTCAAATCCTGTCTAGTGCTAAGTCAAATTGTGTTTTTATCCTTTTATTGTCAAATTGTGTATACAAGCATAATATACACCTCAAATAACCGGCCTGATGTTTGTAAATGTTCCAGATGCCAACATCAGTAAGTAAGTCACAAGTAAGGCAACAGTCTAAAGGCTATGTAAACCATCTATTATACCGGTTTCTTGAAGATGTCTTCAGTTTAACAAGCCATTTGCAGGGTGCAAGATTGGGCCTTGATTGGACGCTTAAGTGGTTAAGTGACAAGAAAAGGGTGATAAGTGAATAGAAAAGTGGTAAAACACCCATTTGTTTCCCGTCAAGTAAACATAAGTGGTAAGGGGCAGTACCACACCTTGTAAAATGTCATGCAAAGTGTCTAAAGTAAAATGCCATGGAAAATGGCAAAAGTCCATTTGCCATTTTTTAACAGTGCGTTTTACATGACTTTTGACATTTTACAGGGCGTTTTACAAGGTCTGGGATTCCTACCAGTTTGTTCATTTACAATTTTATTTTACACATTCACAGTTCACTTTTCTACCATCCATTACCATTCTTGTCATTAATCCGCTTGCAAATTTTGCCTTTGCCATGTTTAAGGCGTAATTATGATTGAAAATGTCTACTGCTGCAAAAAGTCGAAAATGTTGCCATCGTGCAAATCGTGAAACCATTGTGCATGTGTTCTGTGCATATCATCCAACAATGAATGTAAACAAATTGGATACTGTATGTGTGTACTATTTTTAAAGCGGGAAATATGATATAGGTAATGCTACAACTCCTCAAATTTCCAAACAGTTTATCGGTAAAAGCTGACTGTAGATGTATTTAATGCGCAAAATGCCGACAGTGGGTAAATATATAGTTGGTGACTAAATAAATTTCAACTTCCCGAATAAACACAACAATATGAAACTGCTATTTTCATTTTGTCTTATTACTTTCGCATTCGCCGATTTCGATGAAAAGCGTCTACAAGAAGATTTACTTAGCAACTATGGCAGTGTGAACGTGCGACCAGGTGCTATTCCCAGACCCTGTAAAATGCGATGTAAAATGTCAAATGTCATGCAAAGTGTCAAAAGTCATGTAAAGTGCCCTGCAAAATTGCCGAGTTGCCATTTTGCAGGGCATTTTCCATGACTTTTGAAACTTTGCATGACATTTGACACTTTACAGGGCTTTTGACAGGTTCTGGGAGTGCCCCCAGTTAAGAAACATACCGACGGCATAAATGACACCATGAGTTATTCACTATACGGTTTTGATTTCGTACGTTTCTTACGGTTCTTGCAGTCTTTCATACTTTCCTGCCGTTATTATTATCACGAATAAACGTTTTTCCGATACCATTTGCAGTGCACAAAAACAGACAAGCTTCACGTGCGAATGTGGGAAAAACATGCAAGTTTCATTTGCTTCCTTCCTCCTTTTTTACAGTTGTTAAGTACGTAATTTTCAATGTGTATGTAAACGTAAACTACCGTATTTCTTCGAAAAAACCCCCGGCCCCAGGGGGAAATTATTCCAGAGTGCCAATTTTGAGAGGGGCCAAACGAGGGGGGAGGTGTAACTGCACTGTAAATATAGGAGTCTATAGACTAGTGATGGCCATGGCGCTAGCGCCAGAGCAAAAAGCGCCATGGCGCTTTTGGCGCTTGGCGCCTTTTTGCTGTGGCGCCATTGGCGCTTGGCGCTGTGCTACGGAAAAGCGCCATGGCGCTTTCGGCGCTTGGCGCTTTCGGCGCTTGGCGCTTGTGTTTTTAAAAGCGCCAAAAAAGCGCCAATGAGTTCAAAATGAACACCGTTATTTCAGGCAAATTGATTAAAGTTAGGAACTCAAATGTCAACTCTAGTAGGGGAAGGGTGGGGGACCTTTGCCACCTCAGGCAAAAGTCCTGTAACTTTATCAAATGTCATGCAATGTGTCAAAAGTGTAAGACCCCGTTTACACGGATTTTTTGTGACGACTCGACAACATGGGGTTGGCCCCCCCCCCCCTGGCTGGTTTCAGGTCAGGTGCCAATCCCAAGCCCTGTAAAGTGTAAAGTAAAGTGTCAAATGTAAAGTCAAATGCAAAGTAAAGTGTCAATTGTCATGCAAAGTTCAGTAATAAAATCTTTTCTTTTTTGTTTTGATTGACACTTGACTTTGCATTTGACTTTACATTTGACACTTTACTTTACACTTTACAGGGCTTGGGACCCCAGATGAAAGACCCCAAAACCTGAACCAGCCTAATTTTTTTTTTGTCAACTTGTAGTTGTTTTACTAAAATTTTCTCTTAGCCGGGAACTACTTTTCTCTCAAACAATAAAACGTTCAATAAGTTGAGTAAAAAGGTTCCATATTCATTAGAAAAAGCGGTCAAGTATACCTTCTACCTAAGCGAATATGCAGGCCAAATTGCAGACTCATGCTTGTAGCTCAAGATTGATAACGTTCAAAAAGTTTGCTATTGTCTCTGGCTGTCGCAGACAGTCCGACAACTGTCCAACAACTGCAAAAGTTTTCAAACGCCTTTAACTCATGAGCTACAAGCACGATTGTTCAATTTGACATGCATATTCACCTAGGTAAGATGTATAATTGACCACTTTTTCTCATAAATATGGAACATTTTTACTCAACTTATTGAACGTTTTATTTTTGTCGAGTCATCACAAAAAATCCGTGTAAATGGGGTCTAATAATAAAAAGTTATATTTTTTATTTTGATGGACCTTTTACTGGCCTTTGACACTTCACTTTACAGCTGCAGAACTGCCTTCTGAGACTAGTCCAAACAAACAAGGCAATCCAAAATTCGAAAATTCAGAAGCATTCAAATTTCACCATGGGATAAACACTTCAAACACAATTTCTTAGAATAATTTGAAAAGTATTTTTTGCACATTTTCCGGTATCTTTGGTTGTGAATGTAAAATGCTACACTTTTGGCTTGAATGTAAAATTCAAAATAACAATTTTAAAACTTAAATTTTCATATCTGATTGTTGTAGTATAAAAGTTCAATGGCAACAGCTTAGTAGTCCGTGTATTCACACTAAGATCGTGCACAAAACTGAACAGCAAAACTCGAGAATGTAATACCATAGTGGAAAAATCCAGTATTCCAATAAGATATCCCAAAAAACTAATATTTTTTTAATTCTAAATTGCTGTGGCCATTTTGAGGAGGGTGGGGTATTTCGAGGCGTGCGTGGTTCAAGTGCGTAGCGGCCCTTGCTGCCGATTGAGAGTGCAGTAAGCCGCAAATGACCCAGGGAACCCAGTAGGGTTCAAACGATATATCGTATTGAATATTGAATATCGCATATCGACCATTTTTTAATATCGAATATCGAATATCGATATCGAAAATTTTGAAAAAATATCGAATATCGATATCGAATATCAACCATTTTTTTGATATATCAAACCTGTATTGTGTCCCTAACTTAAGTTTTCATTTTCATTTTGAGATATTTATGATTGAACTGATTTGCTTATAGTATTTGATGAGTAAAAGTACAGTATTTATAATGTCATTTTTGTTGAAGTGCTAAAATTGAAGCTAGAAAGTGATGATATGCTATTTTTTGCCACATGCCCTTAAGCAATTAGGTTATAAGTATAAACTGTAATATCTACCAATTTTTTATTTGTCTGATACACTTTGATTCATCATGTTTCTCTGCCATGTTCTTCTTTTGAGTGATGTAAACCTTGTTAAAATCACTTGTACCATTCACATTTCAGTAAAGAGATGATTAACCATGTGTGCAACCACATGAAAATAAAATATGCCACTTGAAATATGCTTTGCTATACCAAAAGCAAATCACAATATCGAATATTGAAAATATCCAATATCAAATATCGACCATTTTTCAATATCGAATATCGATATCGAGGTTCCATATCGTATCGATATCGAATATCGAGTTTCAGAAAAAAATATCGAATATCGAATATTGATATCGATACCGAGTGGTACCCAGCGTACCCAAATATCGAGTGGTACCCAGGGAAAGTGCAAAATTCAGTTCAATTTTCAAACCAAATCGTTTCGATGGTTGAAATTTATTACAGATTCTCAATTTTAGACGATTCTATGTCATGTTAGCTACGATGGCAAACTGTCAATGTTTTCTAAAGTAACTTTTCAAATTTTTTTCAAAATAGTTTTCGAATTATCGAATTTAGTTTTTGAGTTTCCAAAAATCTTTCTGAATACTTTTCATTTTTTCCAACCGAATTCGCACATTTTCGAATTATACTGTTGAATTTTGAATACTTGAATCTTTTTGCTTTGCAGCCTTCCATGCAGAGTACCGAAACGTGTAAGTATCGAACTTTTTCAAAAGTACCCTTACTGGTAAATACTTTCATTTTTACCCATTCTCAAAAATACCTGAGTAAAATACATTTAAATATTTACCCAGTACTTGGGTAAAATTGCGTATAAGTAGTGATGTAAAAGCGCCATGGCGCTGGCGCTTGGCGCTAGCGCCAAAGCAAAAAGCGCCATGGCGCTTTTGGCGCTTGGCGCCTTTTTGCTGTGGCGCCATTGGCGCTCGGCGCTGTGCTACGGAAAAGCGCCATGGCGCTTTTGGCGCTTGGCGCTATGATGTCGTGGCGCCATTGGCGCTTGGCGCTAGCGTTTTATAAAGCGCCAAAAAAGCGCCAAGTAGTACAAAAAATAATCTAATCATTTTTCTTATGTAAACTAACCTTGCCTGCATGAGTTACATAAGTAAATGTGTTACTGTAAGTGTGTTACAGGAAGAACAAACCCTCTACTTGCTTATTTTGTAAACCATGTCCATGCAATTGCAAGGATATTCAAAACTTTCACCAAAAAATGGGCGTTCACGCACTAGTTTTCAACGACATTTTATATCAACTGGTTTTCAACCCAATTCAAGGCTTGATGACAAGCCGACGAACAGCGTTCAAATGCATAGTGTTGCATTGTATTGCAAATGAAGTTGTATTGTTGCTGTGGTATGAAGTACCGTCATGAAGTACCTACCGTATTTTCTCGAAATACACCCAGGGGGTTTATTTTTTAAGGGTGCAAATTTTGAGGCGAGTTTCGAGGGGTGCTTATTCAGGGGGAATTTTTATGAAGGGTCATAGTAAAGTATAGTTTTTTAATTAATTGACCCAAAACGTAATAATTTGACCCAAAACGTAATAAATTGACCAAATATGATATATTTTGGTCATATTATCATAGATGTTTCTATAAACAAAGCCATGTATAGCTGCGATGTAAATTCGCAGCTATGAATGTATCATTGGATACATGATCTACCTTATTCCAGACAGGGTGTATTTCGAGGGGGGGGGGGTAATTGAAAGGGGCGTATTTCGAGGAAATTTGATATATGTGTATACAACACTGGATAGTGTTACTTGTCAGCAAGCTTTGAATTGAAATGGGAACCTGTTGACAAACAAATAGATAGCACTGCATTTGCATCGCTGCACGTTATGCAGCAAAATTTTTTGGCGCTGGCGCCATCATCCCCTGGCGCCATTGGCGCTTGGCGCCATGGTCTAGAAAAGCGCCATGGCGCTCTTGGCGCTATTTTGCTGTGGCGCCATTGGCGCTTGGCGCTCGCATGCCAAAAGCGCCATGGCGCTTTTGGCGCTTGGCGCCAAAAGTCTGGCGCTTTTTACATCACTACGTATAAGTATTTTTTCAAGTATTTTGAGTATTTTTGGGTTATTGAGTATTTTTTTCATTGAGTATTGAGTATAGGATTATACAAAATCGTTGTTTGTGATGTGCGCTGGGGTAGGAAAATGCATCAATAACTGACATGTATTGTCAGGACGTAGCCAGGGGGGGGGGGGCGGGGGGGCGGCCGCCCCCCCCCCTTCCCGGGCCGGACCAAAAAATGTGCCAGAAATGGCACATCCAGAAGACTATTTTGTCAACAGTTTGAAAAATGTTTGAGCGCAAGCTCGCATTTTCCGTTCGCTACATATTATTTAAGCTGACCGGTCTCCGCGGCCTCAAAGCCAGTGAAAATGGACCCAATTCCTGTCCATGTTGCTCTATATGCCTGTAAAAAACTGACGTATATTGGTGTTTTGGCGCCAATGCCAACGCCAGTGTCGTCATGGCGCGGCGCCTACGAAAGGCGCCAGCGCCACGGCGCCATTCCCCTACTACAGGGGTAAAATTTTAGGGGGGGGGGGCGCCGCCCCCCCCCCCCGTTCGCTGGGCTCCGTATACAATCCGCCCCCCCGCCGCTCAAAAATCCTGCCTACGTCCCTGACTCCTGTAGATTAATATTAGTACGTAGATGGTATAAACACTGTTCTAACGTTATTCCGACATTGTTTTTAGTATTTGTCATGTACGTTCTCTTTACACTCAATCTGGTGGGGGGTATTTCGAGGGGGGTGGTTGTTTCAAAGTGGTCTCGAGAGGGGGGGGGGGGTCAAACGAGGGGGGTATATCGAGGGGGTATTTCGAGGAAATACGGTACTTACAAATGTTTGATGAAGCAAGCATAAGCAAAAGAGTTGCTGCGTCTGGGCATTGAATGCATCATCAAATGCAAATGCGTCCAAATTTGAACAAGAATAGCACCTTGTTTCATGAAATGTGAATGTTGGGCTATTTACAGAGGCCCCAGCCGGGGACCGGTCCCCAGCAAAAAATAAATTTTTTCAAAAGTCGATAATTTGTGTGTATGGGCTGTTTGCATGTTAATTAGGTGAATTATCTTGTGTCCAAGACTCATGAGTTTATTTAAATCTTACTGGGAGTTATGAATTTTAGCAAAATTTTGTCAATAATGTGCTGTAAGTTGCGTAAAATTAGGGCGTAAAATAAAAACAATTTGTGCAAAAATTCTAGTACAATTAAAATAAACTGATGGGCTGTGGACACCAGCAACATATGCATGTGCGCTTTCTTTGAATAAAATTACAATGCCATATCTTTATCCATTCACCTGTAATTAATTTTACGCCCAAAATTCAATTTTACGCCCAGTCAATTTTATGCCTGAGCTGTAATCGCAGCATAAGAAAATTTTTTTTCAGTAAACAAAGAATTTTGGTCCCCAAACGGGGACGTTCGTCCCCAACATGGGACAAATGTTTAGTCCCCTGTCAGGGATGAGCGTCCCCGGTCGGGGGCCGAAATTCTTTGTTTACTGAAAAAAAATTTTTCTCACCAGGATGTTTGACCCCGGTCAAAGCCATGACAATATTGCCGGGGACCGGTCCCCGGCAGGATTTCAATCACTATACAAAAATACAATGATCAACAAAAATCAAAGTATAAATAAAAAAAGAACTGGTAAATGCGCTGAGCTGAATTTTGGCATGCGTACTCACTAAACAAAGGAGTACACATACCAAAATTCAGACAAATCTAAAAAAATATACACTCCCCCAAAGAAAATGAGTCTTGCAAAAATTTTGTGCATACCAATTTGGTGATAATTCACCTAATTAACATGCAAGCAACCCATACATGCCAATAATTGACTTTTGAAAAAAAATTTTTCGCCGGGGACCGGAATAGCCTGAATGTTGCCTGAAATAAATTAAAAGAACTGTGCTTGAAAATTTTGACATAAAAATAATTCCCCCCCCCCCTTGAATAGTACACCCCTCAAAAAAGTATGAGGAAAAAATAATTCCCCTGGAGAACTATTCAAGAAGATACAGTAAGTACATATTTACAATGTCCTCATGTGTGCAGGCACAGATTGTCACTTTTTTTGCTCTTCAAACACTTTTTTTGAATTTTCTGAAATACTCACAAGTACCCAGTACTTGCAAAAAACTACTGGGTACAATGGCTACTGGTACAATTCAAATATTGTTCCGATGGGTAGGTAATTAGCCAATATGCTGTTTTACACATATATTTTAGAGTAAAAGTAAATGCCTAATATCAACTCTGCTTCCACAGCTGTTATAAAGCACTGCAAATAATACTACCGTATTTACTCGAAATACCCCCCCCTCGAAAACCCCCCCTCGTTTGACCCCCCCCCCTCTCGAGACCACTATGAAACAATCACCCCCCCCCCCTCAAAATACCCCCCCCCAGATTGAGTGTAAAGCTAACGTACATGACAAATACTGCAGTTTGTGTTCTGCGTAGTGCAGAACACACATTAAAACAATGTCGGAATCACGTTAGAACAGTGTTTATACCATCTACGTACTAATATTAGTCTGCAGGAGTCTATACATGTCAGTTATTGTTGCATTTTTCTACCCCAGCGCACATCGCAAACAACGATTTTGTACTAGGATTTCAAAAAATTTCTTACGAAATAATACCCCCCCCCTCGTTTTACCCCCCCCCCCCTCTCGGGACCACTATGAAACAATCACCCCCCGGGGGGTATTTTGAGGAAATATGGTATCTACCAAATCTAGTCTGTGTTTTTTGTTTCCTTTTAGAATTGGCGGGATTCAAAATTGGTGTGGAATCCAGAAGATTACGGTGGCATTTCACAAACCCACTTTGGATACAATGACATCTGGTCGCCTGATTTCGTGTCCTATTCTGGGTATGTAACTGTTTAATACTAACTACCGTGTGTTCTCGAATAAGACACCCTTGTACAACTCCCTCCCTTGAAAAACTCTCCACTCAAAAACTCTGACGAAAAAATAACTCCACTGGGGTCTTATTCGAGGATATACGGTATGTATATTGCACACAAACGTAAACCAGGACTATTGGATAAAAGTAACCCCTGCCCCGCATTCAAAAGCGAGTACGAATTTATGCTCGATGACGCAATACGGTATCCATTTGTTGTGAAAAATGATGGCGGGATAATTTATGTTCCCCCCATCAAATACACAATCCCATGTCTCCCTGTACCCGATGAGTCTGGCAAATACACCTGTGAATTGAAAAGTGGCAGTTGGACTTCAAACTGTGAGTTTCGGGATTCCATTATCTAGTTTGAGGTATAACCACAACCGTTATTTACACAGGCCCTGGCCAGGGACTGGTCCCCGGCAAAAAATAAAATGTTTCAAACATCTATAATTGGCGTGTATGGGTTGTTTGCATGTTAATTAGGTGAATTATCACCAAATTAGCATGCACAAAATTTTTGCAAGACGATTACATGCGCTGATGCATTTTCTTTGGGGGAGTGTATAAATTGTTTTGGATTTGTCTGAAATTTGGCATGTGTGTACTCCTTCATTTAGTGAGTACGCATGCCAAAGTTCAGCTCAGCGTGGGGTTTTTTTTCAGTAAACAAAGAATTTTGGTCCCTGACTGGGGACGTTTGTCCCCGGCAGGGGACTAAAAATTTGTCCCCTGCCGGGTCCGAGCGTCCCCAGTCGGGGACCAAAATTCTTTGTTTACTGGAAAAAAATTTTTCACACTGGGGACATTTGACCCCGATTGGGGCCATATCGACATTGCAGGGGACCGGTCCCCGGCAGGATTTCAATCACTATACAAAAATAGTGACTGAAAAAAATTAAAGTACAAAAAAATGAGAACCAGTAACCGCGCTGAGCTGAAATTTGGCATGCATTCTCACTACATGAAGGAGTACACCCATGCCAAATTTCAGACAAATCCAAAAAAAAATGATACACTCCCCCAAATAAAATGCATCAGCACATGTAACCGTCTTGCAAAAATTCTGTGCATGCTAATTTGGTGATAATTCACCTAATTAACATGCAAACAACCCATACACACCAATTATTCACTTTTGAAAAAAAAAAATTTTACCGGGGACCGGTCCACAGCCGGGGCCTGTTTAAATAAATCAGATTCATGTTTTTTCGGAGATTTTGCCAACCCTGGTCTGTATCCAATTCCTGTCTATTTTTAAACAAAATTTTGAATATGCACAGCAAAAAATGGATGTGTGGATGCGCGGTAAAGCGTTGGGAAGTGTTTTCACGCCAACACTTCCCGACGCTTCACCAAGCACAAAAGCGCTTACACACGCATCACAAAAATTTGCGTGATCGCACTTCACGCTTCCTTATATGGCGCTCCGACACACATGTATACATATGGGAAGCGTATGGAAGCACCAGCACAGTGAAGTGTCTTCCACATTTTGGATGTGCGTGAAGCGTGTGGAAGACACTTCACCGACATTTTCGTGATGTTGGTGGAAGCGTGTGGAAGCGCGCCGCTTACCTTTGAGCGCACCTTACGCTTACCGTGTGAGTAAAATACCTTTTTTTCCACAGAAAATGTAAAAGTGAGTATTTTTGTAGGAATTTGCTCCAATTTTCACTCAAAATCACTAATTTTTGTAACTTTTTGACCATCTTAGCCTTCAAATTCACTAGTTTGTGTGTTACTTTACCAATTTTAAGCTATTTTTTTCTGAAATTTTGTCCTATTTTTCGCTTTTCTATATCTTTTATTCCATCTATGTGTTGAAAAAGCCTATAACAAAGCCTTTTTACAACGTTTTCTGCACTCGATTACTTTCAAAAAGTATACGTAAAAGCGAGTACAGGTACTTTTTACAAAGTACTCAGTACTCGAGTATACCTACTTTTTGAGTAAATGTAAATATGCCTCGAATATGCCCCCACTTCAATCCCGCTTTCACCAGCAAAATTTGCTGGTGAAATAATAAACCCCCCTGGGGGTATTTGCATAACGTATTTCCTCGAAATCCCCCCCCCCCCTCAAAATGGGCACTATGAATTTGTGGTCCGGTAAATGCATAACAGATGTTCAAAACACTTACTGTGTTACGTTATAACATCGTTTATACCATCTACATCCTTATATAAGGCTGTAAAAACTTATAAATGGTGGTTATTGTTGCATTTTTCACGTTTTTCTCTCAAAATTTTCACTCTGAAAAAATAAACCCCCGGGGGGTAATTCGAGGAAATACGGTATTTCGTGAAGCATCTTGACAGAAATATTCTCGAAACATTTGACAAAATAATAATTCTTCCCCTTGACTAATTCACCCTCGAATAGCTCCTCCTCAAAAAAGTCTGATGACAAAATAATTCACCATGATAATTATTTGATCAAATACGCTAAATACTCAAATACGCTAAAGTTTGGAACATGCATTTCCGAGGCATAAAGTTTGATTTTACGCTTCCAGAAAATACCTGTATTTTAACAACTCTCCAACAAATGACTTGCAAATAATCTTCGCCTTACCCAATCTACAGGGTGCGGCAATTTAGACCTGCGCTCTAGATTTCGAATAACTTGTCACTGGGTGGTCGGATGCACATCAAATTTTAGGTCGACATTAACAACTAAATAGGAAAAAATCGTTAAAAATATGGCTGCGATAGCTCTACTCGTTCTAAAGTTATTCATGCAAACGCGTAATTGTCACTTTACCACCACCCCGTGATAGGTTTCAAACGGGGTCCACTTTTCGGGACCTAGATCGTAATTGGGATTGTTTTTTCAGTTTTTGTCTCTCTTTTTATGTGCAGTGGCATGCCGATATGCGCGCTCGCGCACCTCCAATCCGCCTTACCGATAAGGAAATCTGCAGACGCTTGCGTAATTGGTTGTAAAGCAAGGTGGCAGTAAAGCGAAAATTTATGTGGTTGCATAAATAACTTAAGAACAAATAGAGCTATCGCAGCGATATTTTCAGGGATCCGTTCCTATCTAGTTGTTAATGTTGACCTAAAATTTGACATTAATCCGACCACCCAGTGACAACTTATTCGAAATCTAGAGCGCAGGTCTAAATTGCCGCACCCTGTACTTTTCTACTTGCTTTTGTCTACTTTTCTCGCAGCGAACAGAGTGAGCATAAAGCCTGTGGAACCGTCTATGGACATGAGTGAGCTGCGGTCGAACAAAAGCGGCAGTGCCACGTTGGTTGGCGTGCCGGAAGTTTCCTACGAGGAGGTTTGTGATGTGGTGTTTACAGTAAAAAGTAGTGATCACAAATTTTTCATCAGTTTCCTATTTTATTTTCATATTCAAGTGTACATAGGTACTGGAAAACTGAATTCCGATTTCATTTTTCATGCAATGTTCCGTCGCAGAAATTTTACGCGTGCTGCCCAGAGCCATATGGCAGCATCCACGTTGCGTTCACGATTGAGTTGGATGGGTGATAGTGATCAGCACCAATTTTCTTTGCACTCGCCTTAAACTTTTCTGCCCTCGATTTTAAGTCACACATTTGCAAATATGTTGAACTTTACTTTTAACTTGATGTTGTCCAATCAATATCCCGAAGACCACAGGGGGCAGTACCAGACCCTGTAAAAAAGCTGTAAACTGTTTAATGTCATGTAAAAAACCTCCAAAGTGTGATGTGTATCCACATCTTATTGTATCATGTGTCTTTTGTTTTGTATCCGAATCATCTTTGACATAAGATTAAATCATGTGCCTGGAAACTGAAATGCATGAAGAAATTATTGTTGAAACCACTAATTTTGTCTAGAAAATTCACAAATACACAAGAACCCTTGGATACCGTATTTCTACGAAATACCCCCCTCTCGAAAGACCCCCTCAAAGTGGACACTATGAATTTATAAACCCCCCAATTTATTGTATAGAGAACGTAAAGTGGTTTCTGATCTGGGAAACGCAGAACACACGTTAAAACAATGACTGTGTTCTGTTAGAACAGGGTTTATAGCGTCTACGTACATATTTATACTAGCAGGATTCTCTCCGACCTTCAGTCGGGTTTTAAAAAAAACATCGGCCAAAATTTTTAGTACTAAGCACTAGGCATTTTGCAAAAATTTTGCGCGCAAGCGCGCAATTTCACACACAAATTGACATTGGTGATTGTTTTCATTGGTTTTGTGGCATTTTTAGTATCAAAGTATCCATTTCTATCTGCTACCATGGGTTAAAAAGCTGTAATATGTTGCTGTAGTATATAATATTGAGGTAATGCGCTTCCATGTACCTTCACAGTGTGTAACTTAACTCCCAAAGTAACAACCCCCTTTTATAACCTTGTTTGATCACTATTCCGTGCCAAACTTTACGTGAAGTCACGAACATTCGACTATAAGGCGATATACGAACGATATGTCAACGAAAAATGGATATTTTTGACGCAAATCACCACTTATAATGCTATCCCATGGCTCCACAGACATTATATGGTCATATATAACATCACAGAGTATTGCCACTGTCTGATATACCTATATATGTTGACACAAGGTCATATCTGGGAGCTTTTTAAAAAAAAAATTTATTATTAACAAAAACGTTTAAAAAAAACATTGAGTTAAAAAAACGTTTTTTTTCCAACCCTATGTACACATGTATTTATTACTGCTGATTTGCTTCACAGCTACACACAGACTGTACTAGGTTGTGTAGCTATCTAAATACATGTTTATTTCAAATATATCCTGTTTGTACACATTTATAACCTGTTTTGGGTACGTAAATGCCTACTATTTTCTATGATCCTTACAAAACTTTCTGATGAAATAATAAACCCCCATGGGGGTATTTCAAGGTAAATGGTAGTTGTAGTTCAAATCAATTCCTGAGTTTTTTAGAAAAAAACCCTTAAAAAACTCGAGTAACTCAAGTTTTTTTTCGAGAAAAAAACTCAAAACACAGGTATTCATTTTTGAAAAACTCAAAACAGAAATTGTTTTTTTTGGAGAACTTACCCATCGTTGTGTACAGATCACAATCTGCGGTATTTGTCATGTACGTTCTCTTTGCATTCAATTTAAGGGGGGGGCATTTCGAGGAGGGATTATTTCCTCAGGCAAATTTTAGGGGGTATCTCAAGGGGGGGGGGGGTTTAATTCGAGGTAATACGGTGAATACTTTTTTTCCAGAGTAAATGTAAACATCAGTATTTTTTCAAGGGAAAAATGGGTATTTCTGTCATAAAATAAAAAATATAAAAAAGTGAGTATAGATTCTCACCAAAGTAATGTAAAAATCAGTAATTTCTGAATTTTTCCTCTGAAATACATCAAATACTGTATTTCCTCGAAATACCCCCCCCTCTCGAGACCACTATGAAACAATCACCCCCCCTCCTCTCGAAATACCCCCCAGATTGAGTGTAAAGAGAACGTACATGACAGTAGTGTCTTGTTCTGCGTAGTGCAACAATGTTGTAATCACGTTAGAACAGTGTTTATACCATCTACGTACTACTATTAGTCTACAGGAGTCTATACATGTCAGTTATTGATGCATTTTTCTACCCCAGTGTACATCACAAACGACGATTTTGTACTAGGATCTGATAAAAATTTCTGGCGAAATAATAACCCCCCTTCATTTAACCCCCCCCCCCCCCCCTCTCGGGACCACTATGAAACAATCACCCCCGGGTAGGGTTGGGAATTTCAAAATTTTCGGTTCCGGTTCTCGGTTTTAAAAGATTTCGGTTCGGGTATCGGTTCTCGGTTCCTGAAAATTTTCGGTTCCGGTTCTCGGTTCGGTTCTTAAACTCGGCTCCGGTTGGGTTCTTTCGGTTCTAAAATGATCAAAATTTTGGTCCCGGGTAATAAAATCACCGGGTATCAGGTAATAATCGACTGAATAACAGAAAAACAATATATCCAAGTTTACATGTGTAAGTACATTGGTGGATATTTCATACTACAGGAGCATATCACAGCTTCAATTATTATTGAATTTCAATTCAATTATTTCATGGTAGAATGCAGAAATCAGAGTTGTTATAATAATACTGGTATTTAAAAAAACTGTAAAAGCAAACATATACGTTTTCTGTACTCGCGTACTTTTAAAAAGTACACAAGTAAATGAGTACTGGTATTTTTTCTGGGGGAAACGTAAATGTATTTATGTAGTATGCGAGTGAGTACACGTATTATTTTGAGTACAAACATAAATAACTTTTGCCACCTACGGTTAAAACTGCCACAAAACCAATGAGAACTACTATTTACCACTGATAATGTGTATACTGCAGCGACATTACACCTTACAATGAAATCTACCATATCCCATCTGAATAAACAAACATACATAAAAAATTTCCATCATATTTATCAAACCAATTTGATAAATATGATGAAATTTTTTTTTTGGTTTGTTCTTTTATTCAGGTGGGATATGGTAGATTTCATTGTAAGGTGTAATGTCGCTGGAGTATATGTGAAATTACACGCTCCCGCGCAATCATTTTGCAAACAGATGAAATTTGTAATTCTGAACACGCACCAAGATGTTCAGCTGCTGTTTAAAGGCTTAGATGTAAATAGGTGTTGAAAAATGCTGTTTGAAAACTTTTGAAAAAATGCTGTTTAAAAACTTTAAAATCCCTAGAAAATTTCAGTTCTTTCGGGTATTTACTTCGGTTCCGGGTATAAGTGCCGGTTCTCGGTTCCGGTTCGGTTCTTCAGCTCGGTTCCAAAATAGTGCTCGGTTCTCGGTTCGGTTCCCCAACCCTACCCCCGGGGGCTATTTCGAGGAAATACGGTATGTGTTTTTATCTCCTAAGCATTTCATAGGCTCTCTGTCTGGCAAAATGACATTTTCTGTCCCCTTCAAACAAGTTCTGTACTCGCATACTTTCAAAACGTACCGGTAATTTTTGCTGGGAGGAAACGTAAACGCTTTACACGATACACGAGTCTACATATTCTCCAAGTAAACGTATGTTTTAACAACTATGCAGCGATGCTACGAAATACGTAATGTGGCAATTCCGACTGTTTGTGGGACAGCGCAAAGGGCGCCTCTGCACGTCCAAAGCGTTGCCGCGCAAACACACCGAACACCAACAGATTTTACCACCTCTGCATGATAAAAGCCATCTGGTATTTGATGTCATAATAGTTGAGATTGGTTGAGGGATCACATTATTCGACTATGATTACGACTATGATTCACGCACTACCATAGGCACCAAATTAAGCAAAATCTGCAAAAATTAGAATACCATACCTCAGCATAGTTGTTACAATGTATTTACGTTTATTCAAAAAATACGGATACTTGAGTACTGCGTAAATACATTTACATTTCCTAAAATAAAATACGGGCACTCACTTACTCACGCACTTCTTAAAAGTAGGCTAGTACAGAAAATGCATTTCAAACAGGCTTTTTATCGGGGGGGGGGGGGGTGGGGGGGGGGGTTCAGGCCTCAGGGCTAAAGAAAACAAGGAAGAGAAAAGCTAAATATAGGGATAAAATATCCGAAATAGCACAAAAATAGGCATAAACACTAAAAAGTGAATTTTTTTTTCACCATCAATGATTTTATGAGCGAAAATCGGGGCAACATTTCAAAAATACCCACTTTTACGTTTTCCGGGGACAAAACTAATTTACTCACATTAGCGCATGCGTAAAAGTAAATACTTTACGTTTTCTGTACTCACCTGCGAGTAAAAAAATAACTTTTACAAAGTTCACTACTTTTAACAACTCTGGACAACAGAAGGCACTTGGACAAATTTGCAGTATGATGTCGTTACAGCAGGATGGTTGCAAATTTATCAAAATAATAAATATTTACTCGGTGCTCTGGATATTAGAACCTGAAAACGGTAACGTGTAAAACACTCAAAACACACAAAAAATGACATTAGATGTGCGATAACTAGAGGCGGGTTCCGCAGAGGCTGCGCAACGACCACGCATCGGCACCGAAAAAACAATCACTTGAGTGAAAACTTCAACTTAACCGATAGTTTCTTGGCGTTTCAACGCAAAAATACGCAGATTCTTTTAAACCCGCAAGCGCACAATCAATTTTACAATTACTAACAAGATAATGACTGAATGGCCCATCCATGCACACGCCAGCGCAGAGGAACTGGCATGGTGCCAGCTCCAGACCCTGGAAAATGCCCTGTCAAAAGTGATGTAAAACGCCCTGCAAAATGGCAACCGAGTAGCCATTTTGCAGGTCATTTTACGTGACTTTTGACACCTTGCATGACATTTTACATTTTACAGGGCATGTTACAGGGTCTGGAACTGCCCCCAGGGGCCAGATTCAATTCTCCCTACAAATTTTCCTTATTAATGTACTACACCCTACACACCCGACAAACCCGTGTACAATTGATAGCCTAGTTATGCGTGAAAGGCACCCTACACATCAATTTCTAATTCAATTCACGCGTTTTGTCGGCCGACAAAATATAAAAAAGAAATAAAAATCTACCCTCCACAAAAATGCTGTCAGGAGCGGTAAACGTTAAAGATGACGGACTTTTGAGGTAAAAGAAAAAAGAAAATCGACTTTTTTCTCGAAAATAGAGCGTACGTGCCCGCAAGGGTCTCTTCCTAGCTTTTTTCGGCGCTTTTGTTTGTTTTGTTTGCAAGGACAGCTATTTTATTGTCGCTTGACCCTGTTTGATGACTTCTCTCAGTTTATCGTTTTATCGTCAATTTTATACCGGCTGGAAAAATTTTCGAATCTTGGCACATGTCCAAGTCGGGCGAAACCACTCCGAAAAACGTGTATTCGGCTAAAAATTCCACAATATCGACGTGTGGCACGTGTCCATCGCCTACAAGTACTTGCTGGTCCTCAAAAAGCGACTCTAAAACTTGCAGAAGTACTTCTTCGTCCAGCTCAGACAGCGGCACGATGGACAGTAATTCAGGCGAAGTAAAAGAGCAGACTACTAGCCCCGCGCTGATGGATGAATCGCAAACTCGAAAAAGGAAAGGTAATGAAAACGATGTGAGTTTGGGTAAAACGGAGCCGGGTACGGGCAAAATGAAAATATCACCGGACTTTGTGAAAATAGTGCCGACAGGCAAAGGTGTTAAAACAAAAATCAGGGGTGTGCGATGGTCGTATATGTCAATTCTAAAAATACTTCTAAAACTGTGTATCATAGGATTATACCCTCTGATCTATAATCAACAAAAATTCTTGCAGCCGGAAGTCAATGCCAAAAAACCGATCTATGAAACGCCCGGCTCTTCACCGCGTCATGAGCATCAGAAAGCTCCCCCGTCGGAGCTGACAACACCGAAAAATTGTGACAACACGGCGCCAGTCGCGGCGTGCACGGTCTGTTTACGTTTTCAGAGAGATTTGTGCTTAAACACCTGGATAAATAGTCGGCGTGAAAAAAATACAATGGGCGTTGAGTGTTGTGGTGTGTTACTCCCCAAAAATGGCTGTAGACAACAGAACCCTAACCACTGGGATAAAATGGGGAATGACTTATTGATCTTGCTTTAAAGATGCCCCTCCGCTCAGACGTTGAAAACTATGGACATCGATCTCTTGCGGTCGGCAATGGGCAAACGTGTCGCGGCGGGGCGGGGGAACAAAACGGTCGATCTGGGCACTATGCACACCGTTCTGTTGTATGTGTGTGATGTTGATGCTCGTCTGAAAAAGTTGACGTCGGATTTTGAAGCCCTAAAAATGCCTGCAAAAACCATGCCGGAGCCGCCAAAACTGCCTGAACCACTACATTTTGCCACATTTGAATACAGTGACATGTTTTCATTGGTATGGCCGTATCTAGTCATGTTGGACAGCCAAGATGAGACGTTTAATTGCATGATGCTGGCGGTTATGAGGGTTGGTTGGGAATGCAATATGACAAAATATCTAGGTGATATGTTTTTCACTAATACTGTGTGTCAAAATTTACAGTTGCAAACTCTGCACTGCGGGGCGAGCGATGCGCAAATCCGTGAACTTTTCAAACTGAATGGGGAGTACAGGACTCACGCCCAGAACAGATACGACAACCAATTCCGACTGTGGTACTTTAGGGCACAGGCCCTGTGGGCAGCGTTGCCAAATGGAAAAAATTGGTATGGTCGTGGCTGCGCAGACACTTTACAATATGCGTGTTTTACACCCGCTTATGTGGCGCTGACAAAAGTGGTTAGGTTCAACCTACATATTAGTGGTTATGGTGGAATGGTAAAAAACGGTATATATGTCAATCTAACCACACCACAGGTTCAGGCCGCACTTGCTCTGAACAAGCTGCTGGCCGCGTGCCTGTTTCGCACTCACCAAACCATTGGCGGAAAATTTGTCGACAGACAAATGCGCAGCTGTGGCGTTTTTCCGTACTCAAAGAATCGGCCTGAAGATTTTCGATCGGCGCTGATGGTAGGGGCGGAAAAGTATGAAATTGAGGTAACCGGGGTAGAATTACACCACTCTAGGGGTACTTTATGGGTACAACAGATAAAAAATAAGGGGTTTATGATGCCGGTTCTTAAAAAGGTATTGGATTGTAAAAGTGAAAATACGCTGAGTTCCGATAAAACACTGGGTAAAGAAATACGGTACTTAAATACATTTTATAAGGCGTTGTGGACGGGTAACAATATGCGAACAACTCGTTTTAACATGCACCCAAATGTGAAGGTACTCACGGCTGACGAAAATCGCGAAAATTGGGGGTTGCCGTACTGGGGCCTGCTGGGTGAGGCCTACATGGACCTACGCCCAGGGCTGCGCCGTATCCACACTGAAAACCCCATGGAAGTAAAGATGTATAACGCGGACTATGATAAATACGTGGCCACCGGTATATGGAATGCTAACCCGCATCTAGAGTCCCACAAAACTCGATATGTGGAGATGTTTGGGAATTTGAACTTGGTAATATGCGATTTTATGGGTTGCATGGTATGTCAAGTAGCTCGAAATAACACAGTTTTTAAGTTTTTGACTAAAGGGTCAATAGAGTTTGTCAAAAGGGATCAAAAAAAATCTGAGTGTTTAAGGTTTATTGTGTTGAAAGTGTTTGAAATTCATGTGTTCTCGAACGGGGTCTGTATTAAATCAAACACAAAAAATGCTGCTGGGTGTAAATTGGGAAAAACTGATTTACGACTTAGGCAATTAGGGTTACAAAAATATGCAAAATCTGTCTCTCAGTCTCGCGGCCACGTAGTGGGTCCGGGCCCTGCGCCGGCAGCGGTGCCAGTGCTGCGCAGCGTGCGAATCGGGAACTACGTCGATACGTCCGATACGGTTACTTTAAGGACATGGAAATTTGGGTTTATTGATAATACCAAAAATTGTTGGCCAGGTGTGGCACAGCGGGGGATGCGTAACAAACTCTCAAATACCCTATATGAAGAACCGGGATGGGATAGTGGTAAACAAAAATTCGTTCCGAAAATATGCACATTGATTCCAGGGTGGTGTGTCCTATCCAAAATTCTACAAAAAATTCGCTATGATTAATAAAGAGTGTGGGATACAGTTCTACGGACTGTTTATGTCTAATCACCCATTAAAATCTACTCAGTCGCGCGAAAATCGGTCTAGCGCGGCTGCGGCTGGGGCAGCGGCCACAGCGCAAGCTGCGCCGGCGGGCGAGGGCACCCGCGCGTCGTCGGGCACAAATACGGAAAATGTGAGAGACGCTGTTGGTTACACATCACATGCCACCTACGGAACGCCTGCCCAAAACTCTCAGGTACGCGGGTGGAGAATTTATTCGGAACCTAACTGGCAAAAGAACTTTTCGGTGGCAGATCTGCCTCGTGATGCTCTTGCAAAAATGTCTGACATGGTGAACTTGCGCGCGCTGGGCATGGGGTATGATGCGTCTCGCTATATGGTGTACGCGCCGAACATCTCGCCGGGTGGTGACACCAGCCTAAAAGATATTCTGCCACTACTATTTGAGGGGGCGAACTGGGCGCCCAATTCGCCCTACCGTGAAGGGCCTGCCCTACAAATGTTTGAGGTCAATTACATGCAATGTGATATTATGTCAAAAATGCCGTTGCAAAAACATAATCTGCTGATTTTGGGGGACAGCTGCACCGCGCGGTGCAAATCTGAACTGAGGCGGTACGTTGAACATAGTATTGGGACAATTTCAACAATATATTTCAATTTCAAAAAAAATATATACGGTAACCATCGCAGCTTGTCTAAGCAGTGCAAGATGCCGCTAGACATGTGCGATTTTGGCAACTTGTTCAATGGTCGCCGCTTGGGTTGCATACTCCCGGTGTTGATGAAGTGCTACAAACCAGACAGAAAATTTGACTCGATTTTTGTCAGATGCTGTCTCGATTCTTTGGCATGTGAATTGTATGAATCGCGGTCGGGTCGCAGCCAAGCAAAAAAACTAGAGTGCTGGGAAAATTATTTTCTAAAACCGATCCACACGCTGCTACTCAGAGTCGAAAAATGGCTGAAACAGCATGATATGCATGACACTGTTATCATTTTGTCCCCGCACAATGCCATTCTGCCGTGCATGGTGACAGAAGAGCTTTCACCAAATTTAGCGCGTGAAATGCTGGATTACATGCTCTGCTTTGAAGAGCATACCAAAAACTACTTAGAGGTTAATACAAGAGTGATAGTTTTGGAACCACTAAAATGGCTGGCTGAAAATGCGGAAAAATTTGTCGGAAATAAATCCAGTGCGGTGGCGTATTTGTTCGCAATGAAAACAGACAGGCTGCACCCGTCTGCAGCATTTGATCTGATATGCTGCAGGGAATTGATGAAAACTCTGATGACGTCAGATGTCATGTTGGTCACTGGGTGTAAGAATACTAATATGGGTTCACTTAACATCCCCCAAAAACTTGCAACACGGATCAGGGTCAGGATGGGCAGGATATCGAAACGATTCGCGCGACTATCGCCTAGATGGTGGATACCAATATGGCGGCCCCAAAAATTCGAGGCGAGACGGGAGGGGAAATTGGTGACGTGGTCAAATGGCTGTCACGATAAAAAAGTGGGTTTTGCTGCGAAATTAAATCTCGCTAGTATAAAAAATCACCGAGTACTGCTCCTACTAATACAAAATACATCAAAACTTATACACTTTATGTGCAGGTTCGGGTCAATATCTGAATGATGGTTTGGCCAAAGATGCGCTAGATGGGCGCGCAAAGACAATGTGATGCTTTTTAAAAATGACAGCATGTTTTTCAACTTTCTAAAAAACACAATTTCAAGGGTGCGCGTATTTGAGACCAGTAAAAACAGGTGTGAATGGGAAGATTCTGGAAAAATTATCATGGATACAAAATTGCAGGTACAAACTCGGGCAAGGAAAACATGCTGTCATCAGTGTAACAATGTATTTTTGTCAAAAACTCACCCTTCCGCGCACGAATCACTGCTGACAAAAATACACTGTAATATCTTATCTTTTTTGAGTTTTATCTTGCGATATGCTTTGATTTTATGGCGCGCGAGTTTGAAGAATCTCATGTTCTACGGGTTTTCTGTGACGTTCTTTTTATTCAGATGTTATTCAGCTGATCGACCTAACATTCAGTTTCTTACCACATTTCTTCTAATAGAAGGGCGTACCTTGAGAATGGCAGCCAATAAATAAAACTCCTCTTCTATTAGCAAGGTAGAGTATTCAGATTAACGATGAAATGCATGACATGCGAAAAGTGGGTGCCAGCGGCGGGACGCGCTTGTTGTTGCTCATCTTTTTTTCTATTTTGAACATTTTGGACATTTTCTTTTTTTATGTCCTAAACATTTTGGTGAATAATGTGCCCACAATCGGGCAGCCTCCCGACAAATTGATTACGTAACCCTACACCCGAGGGTGACCTCCCGACATGCAATTGAATTGAGTTTTGTCGTGTTGGGAGCCTGGCGTGTAGGGTAGGGCAACCATAAACAATCTGTAGGGAGGCTGCCCGATTTCGGGCTAGGGTGTCAAATTTCCGTTTCCGTTTTCCGTTTCTGCCTTTCCGCAGGAAAATTTTTTACCTTTCCGTTTTCCGGCAGCTGAAATTTTTTTACCTTTCCGTTTTCCGGCAGCTAAAAATTTTTTACCTTTTGGTTTCTGTTTTTCCGGCCCATTTTTCCGTTTTCCGGCTGAAAATTTTTTACCTTTCCATTTCCATTTTTCCAGGCCATTTTTCCATTTTCTGGCTCAATTTTCAGTTTTCTGGCATTTTTCCATTATTTTTCCAATCTGTATTTATTTTTTACCACTATGGTGTTTTTTCTACCAGGTTCTTGTGTCATTCATAATTTTTATCTGTATCCAAATCTGTATCAGACGTGCTCACAAAGACGTGAAGAGAGAGACATGCTCACAAAATTTCGAGTCAAGATGTTTGCTGCCGATGGCTTGATTCTGCTTGGGAATCCCAACTACCTGGCCAGTCTGCGCAACATCACCACACAAACTGATTTGGCTGATTTGTCAACCTGCGACATCAAGTTACGACTACCCACCTATCGATTTGGGAAGACTGCTGATTCTGCAAATGTTGCCAAATGGTCAAGCCCTCATGCAACACATCAAGGAAAGTGCAGCAGAAGTCCAAGTTGATGGATGTTGGATAAAAGACCTGCTGTCAATGCAAGACATGAAATTTGTTCATTTGATTGAGGAAACTCGTTTGTGTTCTAAGCTTTTCTGTTTTCCCATGCAAACATTGTTCAATTGGTTTTTGTAACTTCAGATACATGAAATTTGTAAACTGTGTTGTATCTCTTACCTTTTTATGATTATCCGAGGTCATATAATCTGGTTACCCCCGAGGAGTTGAGTAGTAGTGTAGATGGGGTTATACCCAAACCCGCGATTGTTATGTTTCAAGTGCACACCACCTGTGACCTTTTGTGATGCATGTTGAGTTCAGCACTGTGCAATAAACTTGCTTTCCCAACTGTGTCTTGGGGTTGTGGGCCCCGTGTCGACCCACATCTACTCCAACTTTATTGTTGTTGTAGTGTATTTTTGCTACCTTTTGATGATTTTTGGTGGTTCAGTTAAGCTTGAACTACAAGTGAAGTTACTGGCATGATCCATAGTTGCAGAATGTACAGCTACCACAATCAAAGCCAAACAGGCAAACCTGCATGCAAATTTGTTCATTTCCATGCAAATTTCACTTTATTTTTTCCGTTTCCGTGAAAATTTTGCTTTCCGTTTCCCGTTTTCCGGCATTTCATTTTTCCGTTTTCTGGCTGATAAATTTTTTTTACATTTCCGTTTTCCGTTTTCCGCTGAGTGAAATTTTTTTACCTTACCGTTTTCCGGCAGAAATTTTTTTTTTACCTTGCCGTTTTACGTTTTCCGTAAAGTGAAAATTTTTTACCTTTCCATTTTCTGTAAAAAAATTTTTTGACACCCTATTTCGGGCGCATTACATTACACGAGAATTAAATCTGGCCCCAGGTCACGCGATTTTGCAGATGTGTTTGGCAGAGGACAAACAGATCTGCAGCAGATAAAGTAATGAAACAAAAGTCCGCACCGACAATATAAATACGTAACGAAAACCGACAAATACATATCGCAGCTTAACAAATATTCAGTATACAGTCGAGATACACAAATACGTATCGTAAATAAAAGTAATTACAAATCACAAATAGAAATCACAGAAAAATTGCCGGTACACACCATAGCCTCCCTGAAATACATGATGAATATACCCAGTATAAAAGATACACACGAAAATGAACACCGTGAAACAGATAGATACATAAATCATAGATACAATAGTTTCATAGATGCAATAGTTTCAAATACAAGGAAAAAAACGAACAGATTAATAACAAAACGTTATAATAACGAAATATAAACGAAAATAAATGCCGTGTACCTCAAATAACATCCCACGTTGGCCGGACAAGGAAAATAATAACTCGCCCTTAATTTGGTCATCGAATATGGGAATATTAGTTATTACTGGACAAGTTATTTTTTTTGAATGTTTGTGGACAGATTGTTGCCCCCCCCAGCTATGCCACTGGACATCACACATAAAAAAAACACTCGACAAGAAACTTTTTACATGCACATACGGTCTTCGGTACCCTATCTCACATTTGAAAAAGTTTTAATACCGTACACAAAATTAATAAGCACTCATATCCACCTAATTTTTCAAAATGACCACACGGTACCTAAACGTGGCAGTCTAACGGGCCTCACCACACACGCTAGTTGACATTGCAAATTTCTATCAACTCAATATCAACAACAAAAAAAAAAATTAAACATCACACTGTACGGAACAATGCTTTATCAGATAGAACAGTTCAAATCACATAATTCAGTTGACACAAATTCAGTCAACATCCAGCATGTATGGCGCCGATCTTACAGCAATTACACACAATCCAAAAAGAAACTAATCAACTGAACGGGCGGCCGGCGGGGGCACAGCGGAATCCTGGCACAGCGCCAAGACGCGGCGCTGCGCAGCGGCGAGCCGGGTTGATCGCTGGCAGCTGCGGGTGACAGTCAGTTTGGGCACAAAAATAAAACCGCAACACCCGAATATGGCGCTTTGGCGCTTTTTTCAACGACCCTATTAAAGTGTACATTTTTTAATAAAACTGTATAAAACTAAATGTCTTTTTTCAAAAAGTTCACAACTAGTCAAAAAGGAGTCAACATATACAGGTGGCCAATGGTCAAAATGACACCAATGGCCCCATGGCGTGGCGCCCACAAATGGCGTCTGCACCATGGCGCAATTTCCTCACTGTTAGGGGGGGGGGCTGAGTTTTCGGTCCCAATTCGGCGGACTACGTTAACAAGCAGCCCACCCCCCGCTCAGAAATCCTGGATACGTCCATGTCGCGGGGGTTCCACATATCGGGAAGAAAAAGGGAAAAAACGCTAAGCGTAGGTGGGAAAAAGCTAAAAATGGGTATTTACACATAAATAGCATACGAAATAGGTAGCTGAAAATAGGCAATAAAACACAAACACAATAAATAAATTTTGATTCCGAAAAATTTTAAAATAGGGATTTTCAGCGAAATTTGGGCAAAATCGCCCCAGATAGGTAGATAGCTGGACGCTGGAGGGGGGATCAGAGGATAGAAGCCAAAAAAATTTCTCCGGGATAGAGATCGTTGACGAGCGGTCTCCGGGATAGATAAACAGCTAACGGATTTGGGGATTACCCCCCCCCCCAATACAAAACCTGGATATGTCCATAGATACCTACGACTAAAAAGGCAGTTTGAGTGCTGGGGGTTAATGATAGCTTGAGCTTTTAGGGAGGAAAACCCACAACTGACCAAAATGTTGCAAAATTCCAGAAAATATTTTTGCTAGTGCTTTTAAAAAAAGGCTGGGGCCTTCGCGCTTTTTCAAAAGCGAAAAAAAGCTCTGACCATAATTAGTCACTAAAACATTATCTTCCATTCTTACTCGAAGGTGTGGACCGTGATAGATGGCCAAAAATGGCTCCACACACACTAGTTGACTATCAACTGGTTCCGATCCCAATTCAAAACTTGCTGACGAGACAACGAACACCGTTCAAAGCAAGCTTTGGAATCGGGATCGAAACCAGTCGACATTTGGTGTCGATGTCAACTAGTGTGTGTAAGGCTAATATCCCGTTTCTTCAATCTACCAATCAGACAGAGTGCCAGAGCGCCCGCACCAGGGCCGTATCCAGGGGGTGAGACCAAAAAATCGTCGGAAATGCAACTTTTTCTATACATTTTTCATCATATGTGCAAAAATTTTGCGCGCAAGCGCGCATTCACCTCCTCAAACGTATAATTATCAGTGGGTGGGTCCCCATACAAACAAATCCTTGAAACTCATCCCACAAGGGGTCTCGTCACCAACGATGGGTAAGTTCTCCAAAAAAAAACACTTTGTGTTTTGAGTTTTTCAAAAATTAATACCTGTGTTTTGAGTTTTTTTCTCGGAAAAAACTTGAGTAACTCTGTTTTTATTTCTGTGTTTTTTGTAAAAACTCGAGTTTTTTTAGTTTTTTTTCTAAAAAACTTGAGTTTTTTCCAAAAAATTTTGAGTTTTCCCCCCAAAAAATCGATTTACAGCATTTTTATCTGGAAACAGTGGTTTTCTTATAAAAAATTGGTTTTACACATGTTTTAACCCCACAAAACATTTGTGTATTCATTCAAGTGTCAAAAAAGTCCATAAAAATGTCCACAATGAGGACATCAACATCACAACACCAGCAACAAAATGCCCAGAAACAACAATTTACGCACTACTCCAAAATTCTTCAATGGATGTGCACTGTATGGAAGACTATGAAATTGATTTGAACTACAACTACCATTTACCTCGAAATACCCCCACTGGGGTTTATTATTCCATCAGAAAGTTTTGTAAGGATCATAGAAAATAGTAGGCATTTACGTACCCAAAACAGGTTATAAATGCGTACAAACAGGATATATTTGAAAAAAACATGTAGATAGCTACACAACCTAGTACAGTCTATGTGTAGCTGCAATGCAAATTAGCAGTAATAAATACATCATGTACATTGGATACATGATGTACATCATCCCGGAGGGGGCTACTTCGAGGGGGGCTTATTATTTCACCAGTCCATTTTGAGGGGGGTTAATTCAAGGGGGGGGGGGTAATTCGAGGTAATAAGGTATACTTAAATGTCAAAACTTAAATTGTCAAATCCACCATGAGATGTGCATGCCATCTTGAATTTCTTTTTTGTACCATTATAAAATATGAATACATTATGTACATATTTACATAAATTTACTATACATGCTTATTTTGTTTAGTTTCACTGAATAAATGTGCATTCAACCGCTTCGCTGAAAAAAACACAAAAACTCAAAAAACTTTTCTGTGTTTCCGTGTTTCTGTGTTTCTGTGTTCTCCAAAAAAAAACTCAATTGAGTTTTGAGTTTTTCAAAATTTATGAGTTTCCGTGTTTCTGTGTAAAACAAAAACACAGAAACTCATTTCTGTGTTCAATTTCTGTGTTTTTTTCCATCGTTGCTCGTCACTCTATATGTATACACGTGTATTTACATACAAATACAGTGGTTTCTGGAACTGGCGCCAGTAGGGTTGGAAAAAAACGTTTTTTTAACTCGATGTTTTTTTTTATTTAAAAAAACGTTTTTTAAAATAAAAAACGTTTTTTTAAAGCTCCCAGATACCAGAGCTCCCACCTTGTGTCAACATATATAGGTATATCAGACAGTGGCAATACTCTGTGATGTTATATATGACCATATAATGTCTGTGGAGCCATGGGATAGCATTATAAGTGGTGATTTGTGTCAAAAATATCCATTTTTTGTCAACATATCGTTTGTATATCGCCTTATAGTCGAATGTTCGTGATCGTGACTTCAGGTAAAGTTTGGCACGGAATAGTGATCAAACAAAGTTATAAAACGAGGTTGTTACTTTGGGAGTGAAGTTACACACTGTGGAGGTACATGGAAGCACATTACCTCAATATTATATACTACAGCAACATATGACGGCTTATTAACCCATGGTAGCACATAGAAATGGATACTTTAATACTAAAAATGCAACAAAACCAATTAAAACAACCACCAATGTCAATTTGTGTGTGAAATTGCGCGCTTGCGCACAAAAATTTTGCAAAATACCTAGTGCTTAGTACTAAAAATTTCGGCCAATGTTTAAAAAAAAAAAATTCGGACGTCATGTTTTTAAAAAAAAACGTTTTTTTATAAATAAAACGTTTTTAAAAAAACATCGGTCAACCCTAGGCGCCAGCGCCAATGCCGCCATGGCGTGGCACCTACGAATGGCGCCATTCCATCACTGTGTGGGCAAAATTTTATAGGGCAGGGGGCTGAGCCCACCCGCCCGCTCGCCGGCCTCCGTAAACAAGCAACCCCCCCCCCCCCGCACAAAAATCCTGGATACGTCCCTGGCCCGCACAAACCACCCAACAAAATCCGCTCGGAAACGTAACCTACCCACGTAATAAACGAGTGAATACCAACTCACAAGTGAGCATCAACTGACGGAGCGAGTCACCTCCACGCAGCCACGCGGCAAAGACCCCCAGCGTGGCTGCGACGGGCGCGGCACCAAACGCAGCGCCCCCCTCACGCGGCCATCCAGCATCTGCGAGTGAGAAAAGAATGGCCCAAAGGCTAGAACCCCATGCTCAAGTTTACCCGGTGCACAGCACAAGGACCCAGCAGCTGTAGGCAACAAACACCACATGGCAACAGCGCTCATAGCGCAACTGCCTGCGCTCAGTAGGCCACAATCACCGCATGGCAACTGCGGCACACGCACACTGACCGTAGGCACCCGCCAAGCTGGCGCCATGGCGCCGCCAGCACGTGAGAGGCCGATGCGCTCGCGTCCGACTGGCGCCATTCCTGCCGCGCGGCCGAGTCAACTCCCACATTATTTTTTTGTAAAAGGCACGCCGCCGCGTTCACGCCTACTTTCGCCCCAGCCGCGCAGTCATGTCTGTGGTTCAGCCGCATAACGATATGAACAGCCGAATGATATGAATCATAACGTAATTATGCCTGGTATTGTCGTCGCAGAACAATGCATGCGCGGGCAAATTTGTACGCGTGTCGCGATAATCCGATGTCCACTGCATACGTGCGGTGCAATTTATTTCGCGGCATTTTTGCACCTGCAAAAGACACGCGGCGCGCTGATATACTGCCCCCCCCCGCGCCGCAGTACGGCTGGCGTCTATTCGTCTACTGCAACTTTGGGCGGCGGCGCGGCAGAATGTAGACATGCGCTGCGCCATTGGCGCCGGCTGGGCGGGCGCCCCGCGGCAGCGGACTGCATGCGCGCGTGTCGCGGTTGCCATGCGGTGATTGTTGCCCAATGAGCACACGCAGTTGCGCTATGAGCGCTGTTGCCATGCGGTGTTTGTTGCCTAGCGGTTATTTGCCAGCACAAGTAGCATTATCTGGTGCCAATGTAGACCCAGGGCTTAGGTACATAGGTACGGCCCCCGTACTTGAGCACTGGGTCTTCATAGGCACTGCTGAGTGGAGGGGTTCAGTGCGGTGGTTGGACGAGGGGGTTCCGGGGTTACCACCCAAACTTCAACTCTGGCACCACTAAAATTTCCGGCGTTAATTCGAGGAAATACGGTATCCGCAGCGACCCTTGACCACCTAGATGCAGGGGTCTCCAAGATTTCTGCCCTCGCGTGGGGTAGGACAGATAGCAAATCGCTCCTTCGGAGGGATAGATAGCTGAAAATTTTCTGGATGGGGCTGGGGGGGGGGGGCTCGCGGGTAGTGATGTAAAGGCACCGGGGCACCGGTGCCCCGGTGCTGGGCACCGAAGGGCACCAGCACCGGTGCTGGTGCGGTGCCATTGCAATCTTCAGGGGTGCCATGCCGGTGCCGGTGCCATTTTTTTCAGAATAGCACCTTTCAGAATAGCACCGGTGCCGGTGCGGTGCGGTGCCATTTTTTTGCCGGTGCCAAAGGTGCTAGCACCAGGGCAAAGTAAAAGGCACCGGGAAAGGCACCGGGGAAGGCTTCATGTGCTGTGCAATTTTGTCCATAGTATGTGCATATTCATATTTTAAAAAAACAGCGATATATTTACCCAACCGTTTTTGCCTACCTATTTTGTAAACCTCCCATCAAATAAATATACCTACTGTGAAATCCATTATACCCAATAAGTGATCTGATGAGCGAATCTAAAATTTTGTTGAATTTTAAATCATTTTTATATTTTTTATTTATCTTACTTTTTTGTTCAAAATTTGTTGTCAGTTTATGACAGAGATAGTTCCATTCTCTGTACAGCAACGACTCCGATCAGTAGAGAATAGTGGCTATGGACATTGTAATGAATTAAATATTTTATCTTTTATTTGTAATCGTTGTAATTGCTTCATAAAAGCGATTGCCACATCGTTCTGATCATTTTAAGTGTACAACCATCAAAATCGGTTGAAAATTCATGGAAATATGCACTTCCAAATGTGAGACCACTGAGAAACTGCCCGATATTTACTTCAGAAATTCCAGCCCGGTGCGGTGCTTTTCGGTGCTAGCACCGGCAACCCGCCGGTGCCCTTCGGTGCCGGTGCCATTTTTTCCAAAAGGCACCGGTGCCGGTGCGGTGCCATTTTCTGGCCGGTGCCCCAGGGTGCCAGGTGCCCTTTCCATGCGTTGGCAAAGGTGCCGGTGCGGTGCGGTGCCATTTTTCCCGGTGCATTTAACATCACTACTCGCGGGGGCAAAATATATAGGCTTTTTTATGCATAGAAGGCGGAAAGGGGAAAAGTAGCCAAAATAGGCTAAGAATAGGTACACTCCTGGAAAAATGTCGTTATCCTCCTGATCGGGAACAAAAAAATCTATGTCTCCCCTGCTAATGTGCAACCCATGTCGGGGTATACATGGGATGAATTCTTGTAAATGAAGGTCCCTTTATGCCACACGTCGATTTAGGTTTCTGGGTGCCTTGCTGCTCATTTGACAGCGATCCAAAGTCAAATTTCCGGTGGAAACAAGTCTTTATCCCTTATGCTAAAACGTTCAAACAAAGAAGAAAATCTGCTAAAACAATGAAAAAGACTGCGATGTGATGTGAAAAAACAATGCACTGCTTGAATATTTATCACTTTGCCAATTTGTGATTTGATAATCTTCACCCGGGTGATTTGATAAATACTCTGCACTCGGATTTGATTTCGCATCATGTTCAAAATCGTCTGCCATTGGTTGGCAGACAAATATTGACCCAGCATGGTGCCTATTTTTTAATTTATGAACAAAACGAAATGTTGGCACCGTGCCAGCTCACGACTGCTCGCATTAAGCGAAATGTAAACAATCCTAAAAAAAATCGCGGAAGGCACTGCGTTCACAGTTAACGATTTATTGACTATGTACGCAGGAGGGGACCATATTTCTACTGTGGGGGGTCAACATAATTACCACACCTATGTATGAGTTTCACCTCTCAGTGACCCATATTTAATGTTTGGTTCACCATTGAAGCAAAAAAATCGAAGGGATAAAGACATTGTTCCAGGAGTGTATATAAACGTGTGTACAGGTGAAAGCCGCGATTTTGAAGGTGAAAAACAATAAAATGCTCAAAATCGTGATTTTGAGCAAAACTTGGGGCAAATTTTTTTAAAAATCGCTCCAGTAAGGTCAGTGGCGTAGCCAGGATTTTTGAGCGGGGGGGGGGGGCGGATTGTTTACGGAGCCCCGCGAACGGGGGGGGCGGCGCCCCCCCCCCCCTAAAATTTGACCTATGTAGTAGGGGAATGGCGCCATGGCGCTGGCGCCATTCGTAGGCGCCGCGCCATGGCGCCATTGGCGTTGGCATAGGCGCCACAGACCGCTGTATATGTATGTATTTTACATATGTATACAGCGAAAATGAACCTTTGAGTGCATTTTCAACGAGCTTGAGGCCGTTGCGACCTGCAAAAAGAAAATGCCTTTGGTGTCACGCTTTATTGCGCGCTTGCGCGCAAAATTTTTGAAAAATGGCCTCAAAATCGTTGCACCAGAACACATTTCATGACATTTCTCACGTCTCACCCGGGAAGGGGGGGGGGCGGCCGCCCCCCCCCCCGCCCCCCCCCTGGCTACGCCACTGAGTAAGGTAGGTAGCTGAGCGATTTGGGGGGGGGGCTCAGGGGGTAGCCAAAAAATTTGCCTTGAGATAGATAGATAGATGAGCGGCCTCTGAGATAGATAGATAGCTGGCGGAGTTGGGGGGGGGGGGGGGGGCAGCCCCCGCGGAAAGACCCTCGCTCTCAACCTCAAGAATAATGTAAACGCACCGAATCCAACCCAATGGTAGAATGAAACGGCACAAAGCAGTTACGTCGTCACTGCGGCTGCAGGCACGAGTTGATCGTGGACCGGAAGGCGCCAGGACGGCCGATAACGATCTGTGAATGGTAACTTGCGTGCACTGTGTAATTGCGGTAAATCTCGAACCCTGCCTCGGTTTGAGTCATGGGTCCAGGGACGCTTCCAGGATTTTTGAGCGGGGGGGGGGATTCATAAATTTTAAAACTAAATTCAAAAACTCTTTTCAAAAAAAGTCATTATCAAAAGTTAGGTAGCTAGAGTGTTTGGGGGGTAACCCCCCCCCATAGGAGACCCCTGATTGGGGGCTACATAATAACACAAAAAAATCGGAGTGGGAGTGGTACGTAGCAGAATTTTGCCAGGGCTTTAATTTTAATTCTTTGAACACTTTTAATTTCTTGAACATTCCCAATCCCTCCTCGAGACTGCTCAGCTATCTATCAGACATGTTGGGCTACACTCCGCCCTGAACTGTTCCTCCAAAACGTCCATCTTAAAAATAAATATTGATATTTCAGCGATTTTTATTCATTTTCTGCACTCCGGGGGGGGGGTGCAAAATCTATACGTTCCCTGAATCGCTGAGATGCCAAAACCACTTGAAACGTTTCTCCATCAACAAAATCAGCACGACCAACCATTGCTAAAGGCAGTCGGTGCAGCTAACTGCCTGCTTTGCCATTTTCATGTGCAGCCGGACAAAATTTCAACCACATCGTCGCCGCTACACCGCAGGGGCAGCGGGAGGGCTGAAATTAACCACTCAAGTCGCATAAACCAACTAATGCTGATTTCAGTGCTACCAGGCAAAGAAACCAACCACGATAAGACTGCTGGATGAACCGTTGGCACTCCGCCAAAGTTTTTCGAATGCTAGAAACGGATAAAATGGGAAACCGCGATGTAAATACGAGACGCATCGAGAGATTCCTTTAGGATGCATGGATGCGCGTATTACCTGCAAAAAGAACAAATTTCAATCAAATGTCGATAACAGCGCGATACGACGTGCATTGTAGGAGAAAGTAAAAAATTCCTTTTATTTTAAAATGATTACGGTAGGCGGGCAAAGGTACATTAAACGCGGAGCCAAGCACAGCAAAAACGGTAAATTAAATCATGTTAAAATGGGCAACGAAAAAATGTACTTATTCTTTGACATTTTTACAGATATTACGCAGACTTCAGAAGTTCTGATACTTTGTTCGCGACGCTACGGCAAATTGAAATCCGTAGATGTGCGGCTCTCCGAAGTTTGGAACAGGTGAACCACCGGTATCAACGAATCGCTGTACTTATAAAAACTTGGCCCGCGTCCAATTTGCTAGTTACGTATAGTATTTTGAGCAATTTTCCCACCAATTTTTCCCAAGTCGATTAAATTTGCTTCCATTTGCGAATTTTCACGTTCATAATCGCTATTTTCGTCTTAATACATGGCTATATCGCATAGTCACATACATATAATATATGTAAGGCTATTTCGAAAATTTTTGGCCCACTGCCAATATAAATTTTGGGCCGGTAGCCCAGTGTTAATACGGTATGGTTCCCAGTATACACGTCAAAGATGTGCCGCCTTTTTCGCACACTCTCAGATGGATCGGGTAACTTATGGGAACTTGCAATTTAGTCCAAGCTAGCCATCCGATTTGACCCACGTCTGAGTCCAAGGTATGTTTTTTGCACAAAATCGCTAAAAATGTGCTTCATTTCGCCGATTATCATGTTCATAATTATTATTTTCTTATGTATACGTGGTTATATACCTATTTTTAGCCTATTTTATTTGTATTGATAGCGATGTCAAAAACTTGGCAAGCTGCCAAGTTCCCATACGGATAATCTTCCCCTCAGATTGCGGAGCACAAGCAGGATCGTTGCACATATTGAGACTTGCCCTAGTCCAATTTTTGGACGCACTAATTCCTGTGCATAGTGGCGGCAACGTCGCATGTGTTGTGCCACTGTTACTCCGCGCACTCGCGCCAGCCTACATCTTTAAACCGCACGCGAATTTGACCGGCCGCGCGCTTCGTTTTTCCTATACAAACTTGTGATTTTAACTAGCAGGATTCTCTCCGACCTTCGGTCGGGTTTTGTGGTTCTCTACAATTAATACCATTGGAGAAAATATGATACTTTAGTTAAGTTTGCCCACATGCTAGGCATGTGTTTTGAAATGCAGTATGTAATGTACCAACAATAACAAGACCAATACCAAAGATGCAATGTTTTGTAATGGATTTTTGTAAACTTGGTTGGTAAAATGTAAAACTGTTAACTGTAAAATGGTTGGGCATGAAACTCGGTAGTAAAATGTGGACAGTTTGCGATTTGGTATGATGGTGTGCAGTGTGCATTCTGTGTGGTATAGGTTTTGTGATATGATAGTGTGGTTTTTGCAAGGTGTCAAACTTTGTTGTAATCTTCAATTGGTTACATTTGTGCTTTGCTGTTCTTTTTGTGTTTGTAAATCCTTGTGGTATTAATTGTAGAGAACCACAAAACCCAACTGAAGGTTGGAGAGAATCCTGCTATAGGTACCCACTACTCAGAGGCTTGCAAAAACTGACACCCCAATGGGGACCCCCCTCCAAATGGCACCCCCTGGGGAACCCCCCAAAAGTGGCACCCCCTGGGAACCGCCCAAAAATGAGACCCCCTAGGGCCCCACAAATATGGCACCCCCTGAGGACCACCGAAAAATGGCACCCCTTAGGGACCCCCCAAAAATGGCACCCCCTTGGGACCCCCCAAAATAGCACCCCCTGGGGACCCCCCAAACATGGCACCCCCTAGGAACCCCCACAAAAATGGCACCCCCTGGGGACCCACCCAAAGTTGGCTCCCCCTGGGGACTCTCCAAAAATGGCACCCCCTGGGGACCACCCCAAAATGGCACCCCCTTAGGACCCCCCTGCAAAAAAAAATATAGCACCCCCCCGAGGACCACCAAAAAATGGCACCCCTGGGGACCACCCAAAAAATGGCACCCTATGTGGACCCCCTTGAAATGGCACCCCGATATGTACCTCCAGAAAATGGCACCCCCTGGAGACCCCCCCAAAAATGGCACCCCATGGGGACCCCCTCTAAATCCTGTAAACACAGCCCCTAGTTTGGAAACTCCTGTAAACTCAGCCCCTAATTTGGAAACTCCTATAAACTCAGCCCCTAACTTGCAAACTCTTGTAAACTCAGCCCCTAACTTGCAAACTCCCATAAACTCAGCCACTTATTTGTAAGCTGCCATAAACTCAGCCTCTAATTTGAAAACTCCCATAAACTCAGCTCCCAATTTTGGAAACTCCTGTAAACTCAACCCATAATTTGGAAACTGCTGTAAACTCAGCCCTAATTTGGATACTCCAATAAACTCAGCCCCTAATTTAGAAACTCCCATAAACTCAGCCCCTAATTTGGAAACTCGCTTGAAATCAGCCCCTAATTTGGAAACTCCCATAAACTCAGCCCCTAATTTGGAAACTCCCGTAAACTCATTTTCAGGTTTATGGTAATGTAGTGTGAAAATGGTATGAATATTTCAAAAAATCACTATCATCAATCCACAAATGCATCAATTCACAATTTTCAATTTTTTAGCCCCAAGGGTTAGACTTAAAAGGTTATGGTAATGTAGAGTAGAAATGGAGTGCACATCTCAAATCACTGCAATAAAAAACCCACAAACGCATCATTTCACAAATTGAAAGTTTTTGTGCCCAGGGGTTCATTATCAGGGTTTTAGTAATGTGGTGTCAAAATGGAGTGCATATTTGAAATCGCTACAATCAGAAACCCACAAACACATCATTTTATGATTTGAAAATTTTTGGCCCTGGGGGTTCATTTTCAGGGTTGTGGTAATGTAGTGTCAAAATGAAGTGCATATTTCAAATCAAGGCAATCAAAAAGCCACAAATGCATCATTTCACAATTTCTGATTTATTAGCCCCATGGGTTCAATTTAAGGCTTACAGTAATGTAGAGTTGAAATTGAGTCATTTCAAATCAGTGCAATAAGAAACCTGCAAAATGCATCATTTTACAAATAGAAATTTTTGGGTCTAGGGGTTCAATTTCAGAGTTTTAGTAATGTAGTGTCAAAATGGAGTGCATATTTGAAATCGCTACAATCAGAAACCCACAAATGCATCATTTTATGATTTGAAAGTTTTTGGCTTAGGGGGTTCATTTTGGGGTTATGGTAATGTAGTGTCAAAATGAAGTGCATATTTCAAATGAGTGCAATCAGAAACCTGAAAATGAATGATTTCACAAATTGAAAGTTTTTGGCTCCAGAGGTTCATTTTCAGGGTTATGGTTATGTAGTTTTCAGGGTTATGTAGTGTCAAAATGGATTGCATATTTCAAATCAGTGCAATTAGAAACCCACATCGAATCATTTCACAATTTCTAATTTTTTAAGCCCTGGGCATATTTGAAATAGCTACACTCTGAAACCCACAAATCCATCATTTGATGGTTTGAAAGTTTTTGGCCCAGGGGGTTCATTTTTAGGGTTATGGTAATGTAGTGTCAAAATGAAGTGCATATTTCAAATGAGTGCTATCAGAAACCCGAAAATGCATCATTTCTCAAATTGAAAGTATTTGGCCCCATGGGTTCATTTTTAGGGTTATGGTAATGTAGTGTCAAAATGGAGTGCATATATCAAATTGGTGCAATCATAGACCCAAATTTGAAATCAGTGCAATCAGAAACCCAAAAATGAATGATTTCACAAATTGAAAGTTTTTGGCTCCAGAGGTTCATTTTCAGGGTTATGGTTATGTAGTTTTCAGGGTTATGTAGTGTCAAAACGGAGTGCATATTTCAAATCAGTGCAATTAGAAACCCACATTGAATCATTTCACAATTTCTAATTTTTTAAGCCCTGGGCATATTTGAAATCACTACACTCAGAAACTCACAAATCCATCATTTTATGATTTGAAAGTTTTTGGCCCAGGGGGTTCATTTTAGGGTTATGGTAATGTAGTGTCAAAATGAAGTGCATATTTCAGATGAGTGCAATCAGAAACCCGAAAATGCATCATTTCTCAAATTGAAAGTATTTAACCCCATGGGTCCATTTTGAGGGTTATGGTAATGTAGTGTCAAAATGGAGTGCATATATCAAATCAGTGCAATCAGAAACCCAAATTTGAAATCAGTGCAATCAGAAACCCAAAAATGCATCATTTCACAAATTGAAATTTTTTGGCCCCAGTGGTTCATTTTCAGGGTTATGGTAATGTAGTGTCAAAATGAAGTGCATATTTCAAATGAGTGCAATCAGAAACCTGAAAATGCATCATTTCTCAAATTGAAAGTATTTGGCCCCATGGGTTCATTTTTCGGGTTATGGTAATGTAGTGTCAATGGAGTGCATATATCAAATCAGTGCAATCAGAAACCTAAATTTGAAATCAGTGCAACCAGAAACCCAAAAATGCATCATTTCACAAATTGAAAGTTTTTGGCCCCAGTGGTTCATTTTCATGGTTATGGTAATGTAGTGTCAAAATGGAGTGCATTATATATCAAATCAGTGCAATTAGAAACCCACAATGCATCATTTCACAATTTGAAAATTTTGGCCCCATTTTGGGTTCAATTTCAGGGTTATCGTAATGTACTGTCAGAATGGAGTGCATATTTCAAATCATTGTAATCAGTAACCCACAAATGCATTATATCACAATTTATATTTTTTAGCCCCGGGGGCCTCACTTAAGGATTATGGTAATGTTATTGTTAACTCCCATAAACTCAGCCCCTAATTTGGCAAACACCCATCAACTCAACTCCCATAAACTCAGCCTCTAATTTTTAAACTTGTGTCAACAGCCCCTTATCTTTAAACTTCTGTCAACTCAACCCTAATTTATCAACACCCATCAACTCAACCCTGAATTGTAAACTCAGCCCCTAAAAACTAAAGTCAACCCCCTATACATGTGCAATTGCATTCTTGGGAAGCAACTTTGCCATCTACTAACCCTGTTTGTCAAGATTGTGGATCGTGTTTGTAAAGGGCATTTGTACTAATAAATAGTGACTGCATTGTGTGCAAAAACACACACGAATCGGGCACAATGAGGCCTGTGATTGTGCCTCCTATCTTTTGCATTGAAGCATCCTTAGCGTGCAGTTCTCTCGAAATTGTATAGGTGGAGATAATATCCAGCCAATGTGCTTCCACTTTTCTACAGTGTGAAACATCACTGTCATGTATTAGCCAACTTTTTATAGCCAAATTTAAGCACTATTCCATGCCTAACTTCGCTTGCACTCAAGAAACGTTCAAAAACGGCGATATACGTAATTAGTCGACATAAAATTGGATTTTTTGGCAGAAATCAGCACTTATAATGCCATCAGATGATTACATAGCCATTCTATGGTTATATATCATCACAAGTACTGTCACTTGTCTGATATACCTGTATATATTGACTCAGGACCGTTTTTGGGAGCTTTTTTAGGTAACGCCTTGACAATTTTTGAAAAAAAGTGAAAAAAGCGCTTTTTTTTAAAAAGTGGGGCCGTTAAAAAGAGCGCTTTTTTCCATCCCTACTCAGCGGACTGCAAAGTATGTGTCCAAAATTACTTTGTGTTTTTTACAGATTTGGATACAGATAAAAATTATGAATGAGAGAAGAACCTGGTAGTTAAATACACCATAGTGGAAAAAGATAAATACAGATTGGAAAAACAATGGAAAAATGCCAGAAAACTGAAAATCGAGCCAGAAAATGGAAAAATGGCCTGGAAAAATGGAAACGCAAAAATTTTTCAGCAAGAAAACGGAAAAATGGGCCGGAAAAACGGAAACGTAATAATTTTTCAGCTGCCGGAAAACGGAAAGGTAAAAAATATTCAACTGCCAGAAAATGGAAAACGGAAAGGTAAAATTTTTTCGGCTGCCGGAAAACGGAAAATTATAACATTTTCCTGCGGAAAGGCGGAAACGGAAAACGGAAACGGAAATTTGACACCCTAGTTCGAACGGGTGTAACGTTTCGTGACCATTTCATCAATAGTCGGAATTGGGGTCTCGGAATCCATGAATCCCGAAAATTATCGGAATTCGGGATCGGGATCACGCTCGAATCCTTTACAAGACTGAATGCACTCACCTGGCGGCTGTAATCTGTCTGCATCGGCGGTGTTTCTGCTTTGAGGCCCTTTCTGCACTGAGCCACTCGTTGAAGATTTTGGATTGATCGCATATTGAGCTCCATTGGGTGCAGTGACGAAATTCGCGCTGCGGCGGGGTATTTTATATATTTTTGGTTTTTGATCGGAAAAAAATTTTTAATGATAGATGATTTGAAATGCGAGCAATATGATAATGTTTAAAAAACAATTATGCAGGATTCCACAATGCTATACTTCATATGCTTTGGTATATGATATGAATTGATATCATTTTCCAGTGCAGCTTAAAATAGATCGGAAACATCGAAACATCGGAAAACTCCAGTTAAATATAGCTTTTAAATTAAGTCGCGCATATACACGCAACGAACACAAAAATAGAAAGCGAAAAATACCCGCAACTCACCCCGGGTACACGTTAGGGCCCCGATCGACGAGCTTCCTTAGCCGAGCTAAATTGCGATCATTTACAGGCTCCGAGACGGTGAGTCGTCTGGCGAAAACTGCAGGAACGCCCACCTGGTGCCACTCAGAGACCGTGTAAAACGTCATGTAAAATGTCATGCAAAGTGTCAAAAGTCATGTAAAATGTCAAAATTTCTTTTATTTATGGTCGTTTGATATTTTCCATGAACTTTGACATTGCATTAATGTTGACATATGACATGACATTCTACAGAGTCTGGGAGTGGCACCTGGTCGATGCACAAGTACGGGTCGGGGGTGATCACCGAGCGGCAGGCGAAGTTCACGCGCTTGCCCATCATGTGCTTGCGGAACATTCCTGGGGGTGGGGAACACATTTGGTGTTCACATTATTTCACAAATTTACAACCAGTCAAAAAAAAACGAAAACAAAAAAATACTAACCTTCTTTTTTCTCCAGAATTTGTCTGACGCCAGGCGCCTTCTCGCCGAGAACCTTGTTCGATTCCTGGTCAAAGAGCACATTCAGCCGCGCTTGCAGGTTCAAATACGCCTGGTGCAGTTTGTACGCGTAATCCCACTTGCCGGGCAGCCGCCGATCCACCAAATCCTGTAATAGTGCATCGAAATTTGCATGTTTTTTTTGGCATCAGATGCAAATTGGGCGTGCGTGAAAGTTGGTTTCAATTTGTTGATGCACACAAAATGTGAAAGCGTGTCGCCAACAAAATTTAGCAACACCACTGCACGACCAATTCTTGACGATTTTCCAATTCCCATCCCTATTCCCGACACCATTTGTATTTATGTGACAGTTTCGGTCTCAAATTCAGTTTTAGATCCCAATTTTGGGTGAAAAAATGCCAACAACAACAACACAATAAAAACGTAACTCAAATAGGGTGTCAAAAAGAATCATTACGGAAAACGGAAAGGCGAAAATTCTTCAGCCGTCGGCAAAAGGAAAGCGAAAAGGTAAAATTTTACTGCGGAAAACTGAAACAAAAGACGGAAATTTGACACCTTCACTCTCAAAGCTTCCCAAAGGACCCCCCCCCCAAAAAAAAAGCAACCTTCAACTCGGCAGCCTGGTTGCCCTCCAACAACATGGTGACCCCCTTCACAAGCTCCGCCTCCTCGAGCACGCGTCTGAGCTGCGCGGTGCGCGGGTGCTCGTACAGCTGGCCGGCCATCACGCGCACCGGCCTGTACCGCGTCGGCATCACGTGCACCAAGTCCATGAAGAGCACGTCGCCAGCGTACTCGCGACGGACGGATAGGCCCCGGCCGGTTTGACTGGGGGGGTTGAGGGAGGGTGGGATTTGGGGGTAGTATTTCGATTTTTGTCGATTGTTACATTTCTGTGGTAATAAAAAGTGACTTTATACTGTGTAAAAAAACACACAAATGAGACACAGAATGAAGTTCCTGTCTGTAAAGGCCATCAGCAGAACATATGTGCTAATAAAAAGTGACTGCATTGTGTGCAAAAACACACGCGAACCAGGCTAAAAATGAGGGCGTTGAGGCCTCTGATTGTGCCTCCTATCTTTTGCATTGAAGCATGCTTACCGTGCAGTTCTTTCGCAATTGTATAGGTGGAGATGAACTTTTTGATGTATGTTGATATTGAAAAAAATGTATGATCTGAGGTTGGAATCGAACCCACCTCCCTGGAATTGGCTCTCCAGTGCACTAACCAATGTGCTACCAAGATCACTTGACACCAGATCTTAGTGTCTTGTTAAGAACACTGGACAGAATGTAAAGGGGAGGAATCTCTCAATATACCCTATTTGGACACATTGATTATCAGTTTTCGGTATATGAAGCATACTCTTTAGTATGAATTGAATGAAAATTTCTGACAAGACCCCCCCCCCTCAAATAAGCACCCCCTCGAAATACCCCCTCAAAATTTCGCCTCTGAAAAAATACCCCCCCCCCTCCCCCGTGGGCATTTCGAGGAAATACGGTATATTTCGAGGGGCAAAAAGTTGAAAATGTTGCTTCTGCAAAAGTTGAAAATGTTGGCAAAAAATTGCGAAACCCTTTTGCGAGTGTTCACTGCATCACATCTACATGTAAAAAATGAATGTTAACAAATTGGAAATGTGTGTATTTTAAAAGCGTGAAATCTGATATTTCGCAAAAGCTCAACAAATTTCCAAACGATTTATCTGTACAAGCTGACCAATGTGCGAAAACCTGACATTGTGTAATTTTTGACTTCCCAAATAAAAATAACAACATGAAACTGCTATTTTCATTTTGTCTCATAACTTTTGCCGTTGCCGAATTCGATGAAACACGTCTACAAAGGGATTTACTAAGCAACTATGGCAGTGTGAACGTGCGACCAGGTGCCAATCCCAGACCCTGCAAAATGCCCTGTGAAATGTCAAATGTCATGCTGTGTCAAAAGTCACGTAGAATGCCCTGCCAAATGGCAACCGAGTTGCCATTTTGCAGGGCATTTTACGTCACTTTTGACACTGCATGACATTTTACATTTTCCGGGGCATTTTGCAGGGTCTGGGACTGCCCCCAGTCAAGAAACATGCCGACGGTATATATGACAACATCACTTATGTACTGCAGGCTTTTCATTTTGTACGTTTCCTACTTTTCCTGTAGTCTTTCATACATCCCTGTTGTTTTTGTCTTCACTAATCAGCTTCATTTGTCTGATACCATTCGCAGTGCAGAAAAACGAACGAGCTTCGCGTGCGAATGTTGGAAAAACATGCAAGTTTTGTTGTTTTACCCATTACTCTTTTTCAAGGTTGTTAAGTATAGTATACTCGGCAGACACGATACCCTACAAACAAATAGGAGTTAAGGGTTCGGTTGGCAGGCGGCCAGCCGAAAACTTATGAGACAACGTGATGAAACTTCCGCATGACAGGGCGTCGCGCGCCATGAAAGGGCCGCAGTTCGGTTCAGTCAGCCGCAGTTCACTGCAGACTGTGGTTATGACGTCATGATGGAGTATTTCCTCCGACAATGTAGGCTGTAATGTCACCCGAGTATACTAAGTTTTTTGAAGGAGTGGAGCATGACCCCTCATTAACGATGGCAAACATTGGAAAAAAGTGTTCAAATTTTTGAGTGTTTTTTTCCTAAAACAATGTTTCAAATTTTGAATTTTTTCTGAAAATGTTTTTCAAATTTTTGAATTTACCAAAAATACTTGAATAAGTCCTCCCCCTTGAAAAACACCCCCTTGAACAACTTCCCCTGGTTTGCCAGGTTAGAAAACAATAACTCATCCCCTTGAATAACTCCCCCCTCTTGAATAACTCCCCTCTCTTGAATAACCCCCCTCCCCCTCTGGGTATTTGGTATGTGTATCCACAATGTGTATTTGAATGATTCAAATGCCAATCAGAGTTGTTCAAATACCGGTATTTTTGGAAAACGTAAACGTAAACGTAAATACCTTTTCCAAATTTAAAGTATAAATACTAAAACGTAAGGTATTTTTAAAATACCAAGGAATACGTAAAAGAAAACGTAAACGTAAAAATTTCAAGAAGTACCCCATATGAGCAGAGCTTCTGAAAAGACCATTGTTGTGACATTTTCAACAATGTATTCATGTTTCCATCCACATTTTTCACTTGCATTTCATAGCAAAGAAAACATCTTTTTTGAAATGTTTACCTTTGTAAATGAATGTTGGTGCTGATGGCCTCGCAGTTTAGCAAGCTCTTGGATTAGAACACTTCTTCATCAAACATTACATTTCTGCTAAACATCAGCACGATATGAATGAAACAAAACAGTGAAAGGTTGTCTAATGCACAATACTCCCATAAATACACACATTCCATTTTCTGCTTGTATTTAAAGCTATTAATACATTCATTCACCACACTGTTCACATTCAACAATTGACACATTGATTACATTTAAAATTGCTTGATTACATTTATTGAGAATATTTGCACTGTCAAAACGACAATTACACAACACCATTGGCATTATGTCCAATTGGTATAACTTTTCACACAAAATCAATATGTGACTATGTAGTAATAGAGCACATTTGGCAGACGCGTGGTTGGATTTTTACGTTTTCTCTGGTACCCGGGTAATTGTGCCAGGAAAACGTAACAAAACGTAATGGTATTTTTGGAAAACGTAAACGTAAACGTAAGTATAAATACCCAAATAACCGGGTATTTCGGGTAAACGTAAATACGTTTTTCCAACTCTGATGCCAATGAACACTAATTTTAGCATGAATGTTTTACCTTGTATTACCTGGATTAGATTTGTTGATGGAATGCATCCATACAATGAATTAAGTGAAAGTTCAAAGGAAAAAATAACTCCTCCCCTTGAATAACTCTCCCGTCCAAAACTTTTGATGAAATAATAACCCCCCTGGGCACTTATTCGAGGATATACAGTAGTTTTCAGAGTTTTTAATTAAAAAAAAATTTTTGCATCAAATTACTGCATTTTTTATTTTTCTGGTGAATTTTGAATACATTTTCATGCTTTGCAGTCTTCCAAACTGTTACTGCAGACACTTCTGCGCATTTTTGTTCTGTCACTATAAATCAATTCATGCAAATCTAATTTTTTAAACTGTGTTTCTGTATTTTTTATGCATTTTCTGCAAAAAATAATGAAAATAATTAGGAAATTCGAGAGCGTTTTCGAATTTGTTAATTTTTCTAAAACAAAATTTCAATTGTTTTTTTCCAAGGGGTAAAATAAAAATTGAAAAGGGTAAAAAAGTGAAAATTCGAAAGTGTTTTCAAATTTCCGAATTTCTGTTTGCCATCGTTGCCCTTCATACATACACGTCCCCAGGCCCCAGATTTAATTGGGCAGACAAATTTTTGCCCTCCCTGCCTGGCGCCTGACACGCCCGTCACGCCTGCCAGGCGCCTGACACGACCGAGCGCCTGCCAGACGTGCCCTCACTGTGCCAGATTTGCCTGAAAAATGGCAAACGAGATTTAATTGGGAGGGCAATTGCATGTCTGCTGGGCAGAATAAAAAAGAAAAAGGATATTCTGCCCTGCAGCCCCGGAGGTGCAGGGTGGGTAGGGTTCAAACGGGATTGATATTTCGGGATCGGGATTGGAATCGGGATTGGTTTTTTGAGATTTCGGGATCGGGATTAGGATTGGCCGGGATTGGGGTCACGGGATCGGGATCAGGATTGGGATTGGCATTTTTTCAGGATCGGGATTGGGGTCTTGGGATATAAATTTTGGCCAATGTTCTGGCATCCACAGTTGTTCATAAAGGTCTCAAAACACTGTTGGATGCCAGAAAAGTGGTATAAAATGGATGCTGGGGGGTTTTCGTTCACATTTTTGCATACAAAAACGTCATTCTTTCACTTTTTATAATTTCACTGATTTGTCCGGGATCGGGATCCTGGACTTGGGAGTTTCTCAGGATCGGGATTTGAAAATTTTCGGGATCAGGACTGCAAAATCCCGGAATTTCACGGGATCCGGGATCTGGATCCCGTTTGAACCCTAAGGGTGGGCACAAATTTGCATGATATTTCATGGTTGTAATGAAAAATTTAGATAAAAAAACATCTGAGGATGTCAGATGTAATGAAAAACGTTGAAAATCTCAATAATCATCGCCACAAACGTTGATTTTTATTGTCCACATTGTTCAAAAAATACAGTGTTTGAATATGAAGGTTGCTAAGACAGCTAAAGCAACACCTCCTGTGGTCGATGTGTATGTGTTTCTGCTGGGAGTTCACAGGTCCTGTGTTCAAACACGCCTTAAGGTGCCAAATTTTTTTGCACTTTTTTCATCAACCATCATATTTGTGCACAGTATTTTTTGAAGTGAGGACGAAAAAAATTAACATTTGTGGTGACGATTTTGGCAATTTTTAACGTGTTCCATTACAACAGACATTTTACAGGGTCTTTTATATGACATTTGACATTTTACACAGCCTTTTACCTGACACATGACATTTTACAAGGAATTTTACACTTTACAGGGTTTTGTACAGGGTCTGGGACAGCCCCTGGATGCTGCTCAGCTATCTATCTACCCAGAGGCAAATTTTTCCTCAACTATCTACTGACCCCCCCCCCCCCCCCCCAAATCGATCTGCAACAATTTATTTACGTGTAGCAAATTATGAGCGATTTTTGTCCAAAATCGCTCCATTTTGAAAACTGCGACTTTCATAATCGCTATTCTCATCTTTATACATGGTTATATACCAGATTTTTTTATATTTATAGCGATTTCAACATTTTTGGCCGGCTGCCAAGTTTTCTTCAGATGTATCTCCGATTTTTCTTTTTCTTTTCGGGAGTAAAATCCCGCCCGACCCGCCCGTCGCGCCAGGCACCTGACAGCTGCCGCCCGGCACGCAATTGAATCTCGATCTGCCTGGCAGTCGGGCAGCGGCTGTCAGGTGCCTGGCGCGACGGGCGGGTCCGGCGGGATTTTACTCCCAAAAATAAAAATAAAACTCGGACATACGTCTTATGCAAACTTGGCAGCCGGCCAAAAATTCCGAAATTGCCATAAATATAAAAATAGGTATATAACCGTGTATAAAGATAAAAATGGCGATGACTTAGGTCAAAGTTTTCAAAATGGAGTGAATCTGAGCAGTTCTGGGCAAAAAAGGGGCGGGCGGGCGGGCGAGGGCATGCCTGTCCAAGAAAATCTCGAATTGCCAGACACGCCTGTCATGTCCTCCCTCTCAGGGATAATCAGCCCAATTAAATCTGGGGCCAGGGAAGTTATTGCTTCTTTAGGATTTTTTTACTGTAGCGTTAATCGATGGGAGAAGTCATTTTTACAACAAAATCTCAAGTAAAATGCATGATCAATATTGAGGCGAGGGAGTTATTTTTAGCCAGTTTCCGCAAAAAAATTATGTTATCTCCGGTAGTTAGGATCGACTCATAAATTACGTCTTTCGATTTTTTTGTTGGATCTACCATATCCAATCTTTACCTTTATAGCATTGGATGGATTCAAAATTGGTGTGGAATCCAGAAGATTACGGCGGCGTTTCACAAATGCGCTTTGGATACAATGACATCTGGTCGCCTGATTTCGTATCCCACTCTGGGTATGTAACTGTTTAGTACAAACTACCCTAAATTCGCGTAAATATAATACACCCTCGAATAACACCGCCCCCTTGCTTAACTTCCCAATGTTAACCGGGTGAGGAAAAATCACCCCGGTCGCCATCGTTCACGTTGGAATGATGCCAATGATAATTGAGGAGTTTTTTTTTCCGAAACTCGATATCTCCATTCCGTCAGTTTTTGAAAAATTGCACTTGAAACATTGACAGTGGCCTGAGAAGGCACGCTTTGTGTGATAATCCTTTTTTTTAAAGTTGGCAAGGGTTGTCACTCAAAGCCTGCCTTTTCAGGCCATTTTCAACAGATCGAATGCAATTTCCAAAAAAAAAATAAAAATGGAGATATCGAGTTTTGGAAAAAAAAACTCTTCAATTACCGTATGCAATTTTCATAGAACATTCAGAGTGGTAATAAAGTTGATTTGATTTGATTTGAACATATTATCGGTATTTGTCGTTTACATTCTCTTTACACTCAATTTGGGTGGGGGTATTTCGGGGGGGGGGGGCTCAATTGTAATACGGTAATACGGTAGGTAAATTCTATGAAGTAACAGTGACTTTGACATCTACCTAGTTTTTTTTGTAATGATACTCAACATAAACTGTGAAGTAACAGTTTGCAAAACCTTAGCACAACTTGAAAAAAAAGTTGAAAAAATAGAAGGGCATCTCCAAAAGAAGGGTCGACGGAAAAATATAAGGGCACACTTTTATTAGTAGAAAAATCGTATCACTTCCACCAAAAACCACCATAAACCAGTCATATTGCATAAAAGTACCCCCCCCCCCCTTTGCAATAGGAAGTACGAATTTATCGACGACGGAATACCTTATCCATTTATCGCGACGAGTAATGGCTCAATAAACTATGTTCCCGCTATCAAGTACACAATTCCATGTCTTCCCGAACCCGAGCTTGTATTCGGGCCTCCTCGATACGGATGCGAATTGAAAAGTGGCGGTTGGACATACGATTGTGAGTTTCTGAACGAATGCGTGATTTTGCATACCGTATCCCTCGAAATACCCCCGGGGGTTTATTTTTTCGCCAGCAAATTTTAAGCGGGGGGGGGGGGGTAATTTGATGGGAGGTTTTTTTATTTTGCTAACAATTTTCAGGAAGGTTCGTAGTAAAGAATGAACCATTTTACATACCTAAAACTGGTAATAAATGTCACTAAACAGGATTTTTTGATAGTATAATATCAACGTGCACTGCGTGCTTTTTTATTACAGGGAATACGGTATACTTTTGCAAATTCTGTTTTGCATATACCTCACTACAAATGACATGCAAAATGTTTGTACAACGTACCGTTATTTTTTGTCATAGTTTTTTTTGGGGGAAGTTATTCAAGAGGGAGGAGTTTCAAGGGGCAGAGTTATTTTTTCCTCAGAAAAATTGGTCTTAATTCATCGTAAAGTCGGCAGACGTATCGCCCTACAAACATTTGCGTCAATCTCTCCAGTGGAGAGTGCATGACGGCATTAGGTATTGTGACGCAATATTTTAACCATTGGAATAGATCGGGTCACGTATGAAAACTTGGCCCTTATCCCAGTTACCAGTTGCGTATAGTACAAATGAGAATGAAAACTGAAAGTTAGCTAAAAATCGTTAAAATCTGCTTCGCTAAGCCAATTTCCACCTTCATAATCGCTATTTTTGTTTTTTATACATGGTTATATAGCTATTGTGAGCCTATTTTATTCATATCAATAGCAGATTTCGAAATTTAGGCCGGCTGCCAAGTTCTCTTCTGTTCTAATGGAGCCAACAAATGAAAAATAAAATAAAAACAAAAACGGTAGTTTGAACGGTCAAATTCTTTACAAGCAACGTTAAAAATGTAGATAACTATGGCGTGGCACGCACGGACGCAGAGAAACGTCCATTTTTCTTTTAATATGATTTTCTTTTTCAATTTCTAGCGTCCGCGTGGGACACAAGTTTCGTTGTTCGCTCTATTCACGAGCGAATTCAACTCTCCGATTTTGTAGGGTGAAATGTCCACCGACTTTATGAATGCATTCTGTCAAGTCATGTAGTCCAGGTATTTTACAGTCCAAAAACAACAAGAAGATGTGTGTAAACTGCGTAGACGTTATGTAGGTACCGTATTACCTCGAAATACCTCGGGTTTATTATTTCGCCAGCAAAATTTGAGGGTGGGTTAATTCGAGAGGGGGTTTATTCGAGGGGGGGGGGTCTATTTTTTCGCCAGAAATTTTCGGAAATTCCCCATACTCGGACGTAGAAAAATCGAACAATTACATAGATGTATATGTCGTTATAGGTATATATAACTGTATATACACATAAACCCTTCCCTAACGTCACTCAATCTTTAGTTTTAACGTGTGTTCTGCAGTGTACAGATCACAAACTGCTGTATTTGTCATGTACGTTCTCTTTACACTCAATTTTAGGGGGGGTATTTCGAGGGGGGGTTTATTATTTCCTCAGCCGAATTTTAGGGGGGTATTTCGAGGGGGGGTTAATTCAAGGGGGGGAATAATTCGAGGTAATACGGTATCTGCTATCGCTGCCATACATGAACATTGTTTTGTACTTTTATCGATCATTTTTGTTAATTTTGTAGAATATTTCAACAGCGGAGTTATTCAAGAGGGGAAGGTATTCGTGGGGGGTATTTTTTCGTCAGAGTCTTTCAGGGGGGTTATGCAAGGGGTAGGAGTTTTTCGAGCGGGTCTTACTCAAGAATATATAGTAACTTTTGTTCGTTTCTCTCGCAGCCTGGCGAGTGGCCATAAAGCCTGCAAAAGGAATGGACATGAGTGAACTGAAATCGAACAAAAGCGGCAGTGCCACATTGGTCGGCGTGCCGAAACTTACCTACAGGGAGGTTGGCTTGGTTTCGTTTTCGTGGCACTTTAAAGTGACTGGTTAAAGTGACATTCACGCGGTGTTGATCTGACGACAAATAGTTGTTTCGGTGTGACAAAATTTCGGTTTAGAGCTATAGCGTGTGTACGCACAAACAGACTTAACAGTTTCGGAAGTTGCAGTCGTTAACTATTGTGTGTAGGGCCATTTGGAAATTGAATTCTGATCGTTTTTTTCATGCAATTTCCTGTCGCAGAAATTCTACCCATGCTGCTCAGAGCCGTACGGCAGCATCCACGTTGCGTTCACGATTGAGTTGGATGGGTGATAGTGAGCAGCACCGATTTTTTTTTTACACTCGCTTTTCACTTTTATGCCCTCGATTTAAAGGCACACATTTGCAAATAGCCATCCCCTTGCCTAGCATACGCTATGGCCCAGTAAATGACCATAACCCACTGTTGCTACGAACCAGCTACGGCAACATTGCTAAGTTTACATGTGTTACCAGAGCGTGGCGGGGAGTGTGCTTAGGTATACTCAGCCGACCGCAAAGTATGCGCAGAATCCTACCATAATTTGATGAATAAAATCTTGTGATAAATATTGTAATAGATTATTCCACAGTATAAACGAAATATTATGATGAGGAAAATGTATAATTTTTGGTTCATTTTTCAGATGGGTTATGGTAGGCTTCCATACTAAGTGTGATGTCCGCCGAGTATAACCGTTTTATTCGTTTGTTTGATCACAATTGCACATGTCAATTTGTTACGCTATATCAGAATATAACATGATAATGTGATCGGTAGAATCAGAATCGTATTCGTTATTCATTATAATAATTCACACTGCACTCCAAGTCTATTTACCATACACAACCTGTAAATGAAAACAAGGAAGTTATACCGTATTTCCTCGAAATACCCCCCATCCTGGAAATACCCCCCGTCTCGAAATACCCCCCTCAAAATAGACACTATGAAATAATTACCCACCCCCTCGAAATACCCCCCCCCCCAAATTGAGTGTACATGACAAAACTGCGGTTTGTGATTAGGGCAATGCAAAACACATGTTAAAAACAATGAATTGTTATACTCGGCAGACATGATACTCTGCCCTCGCACTGATTCATGTCTCGTGTTGGAACCGTGCCAATGATTATTAAATCATGCAATGTCCGTAAAAAGGTGAATAAATTCATCGATGTGAATATGTTTATGAATAACATTATGACAACAATAAATTTCATCATCTTTTTATGAAACTCGCACGCGTTAACCATCGTTGGCACACTTCCAGCGGGAACAACGCGTGCAAGGTGTAAAGTAACTGGAGTATACATTAGAACCGTGTTACACACTTATATAATTCAATAGACTCTTATATATAGCGGTTATTGTTACATTTTTCTACGTCTGCGTACAAAACAGACGACAATCTAGTACTGGAATTTCAAAAAATTTCTGGCAAAAAATAAGCCCCCCCTCGAAATACCCCACCCCCTCGTTTAACCCCCCCTCAAAAGTCTCACTCTGAAACAATCACCCCCGGGGGGTATTTCGAGGATATACGGTAGGTATTTATATTTATATCTAGTTAGATGGACGTCACAGTTGTTAAGATGTACGTACATTTACTCGAAAAGTACGCGTACGCGAGTACGCGGTAAATACATTCACATATACTATTTTCAAAAAGTAATGTACCTACTTACTTTTACGCGTACATTTTAAAAGTACATGCGTACAGAGAAAATGTATTTTTTGTTGCTAAAATCACAATTTTCTGTTGCTAAAATAAGACAGTTTCGAAGAAATCATATCATTTTTCTAAAAAATACCAAGTACCGTATTACCTCGAATTATCCCCCTTGAATTAACCCCCCTCGAATTAACCCCCCCCTCAAAATGGGCTGGGGAAATAATAAACCCCCCCTCGAAATACCCCCCCCTCTGGAATGATGTACATCATGTATGCAATGTACATGATGTATTTATTACTACTTATTTGCATCGCAGCTACACTTATACGCTCATTTGTGTACAGATGTACATCTAAAGCCCCAATATAACCTATTTTCTCACGTTAATTACCGTTTTTGTGTAAGAAAAAGCGTCATTTTTACTATGAATTTCACGAAAATAGAACCCCCCCTCGAATAACCCCCCCTCAAATTAACCCCCCCTCAAATTTTGCTGGCGAAATAATAAACCCCCATGGGGGTATTTCGAGGTAATACGGTAATCACTAAAAATGAACATATTGTCATTCAGTGTAAAACTAACTCTCACATGTAGAAATTAGTGTAAAAATACGTTTTCTAGGAGAAAAGTACTCGCTTTTACATTTTCCTGGGGAAAAAGTATTTTACTCACATTCACGCATGAGCAGGGTTGGCAAAATCTCAGAAAAAAATAAAAATAAAGTAAAAATAAAATGGAAAATTGGAGAAAAAAATAAAATAAAATAAAATAAAATGGAAAATTAATCAAATAAAAATACAATTTTACTGAAATTTGAATTTTTGTAAAATTTTAGTAAAATTGTACAAAAATTTGAATTTTTCTACAGTTTTACTAAAATTTTTACAAAAACTCGAGTGTCTGTAAAACCCTATAAAACCCTATCCTGTTGCTTAAGATTTTAGCTGCCAATTTGCATAACTGGTGCTTTGTTGTTGCTTTCATTGTATTGATTGAAAATATTTTTGCTCAAAATTGCAAATTGCTCATCTTTTAATACATTATCAACTAAAAATCACTAATTTATGTGTTTTTTCCCTAATTTTCTTTGTTCTATACTTGAAAAAGCCTATACACTGAACCTTGCAAGCCCCCCCCACCCCCCAAAAGTAACAAATTTTTAGCTATCTTCCATTGGGAGGAGCAATTAGCTACATATCTGTGAGGGTCACAAGTCTACCGTATCTCCTCAAAATACCCCCCGGGGGGTGATTGTTTCAGAGTGAGAATTTTGAGGGGGGTTAAACGAGGGGGGGTATTTCGAAGGGGGGGCTTATTTTTTCGCCAGAATTTTTTTGAAATTCTGGTACTAAATTGTCGTCTGTAACATGCGCAGACGTTGAAAAATGCAACGATAACCGCTATATATAAGAGTCTATTGACTTATATAAGTGTGTAACACCGTTCTAATGTAACAATTCATAGTTTTTAACGTGTGTTTTGCATTGGCCAAATCACAAACCGCAGTTTTGTCATGTACGTTAACTGTAGACTCAATTTGGGGGAGGGGGTATTTCGAGATGGGGGTATTTCAAAGGGGGGGGGGGGTATTTCGAGGAAATACGGTACATTAAATTTTTTGTATTCATCTGCATGCTTCTAGCATGCACATTGTTTTATGGCCTTGCATCCAAGATTCCGATTCTTTGTAAAAAATTTGCAAAATATTTGTAAAATTTTTGTAAAATGGTTTCATTTTATTTTATTAATGACATTTCAGAATAAAATAAAATACCGTATTACCTCGAAATACCCCCATGGGCGGTTTATTATTTCGCCAGCAAAATTTGAGGGGGGTGTGTTAATTCGAGGGGGGGTTAATTCAAGGGGGGTTTTATTATTTCGTCAGAAATTTTCATAAGAATCATAGTAAATAGTAGGAATTTACATACCCAAAACAGGTAATAAATGTGTCCAAACAGGATATATTTGGACATAAAATAGTAGATAGCTACACAAAATGAGGCTGCAATGCAAATTAACAGTAATATACATCATGTACATTGCATACATGACGTATTTATTATGTACATGACGTACATCATTCCGAAGGGGGGGGGGGGGTATTTCAAGGGGGGGGTTATTATTTCCCCAGCCCATTTTGAGGGGGGTTAATTCGAGGGAGGGTCAATTCAAGGGGGGGGATAATTCGAGGTAATACGGTAAAATGAAACATGAATAAAATTAAAATAAAATACAATTTTAATAAAAATAAAATACAATTTTAGTAAAAAGAATTTTACTAAAACCAACCATGCACATGAGTACGAGTAAAAAAAGTATTTAACATTTTCTATACTTTGTGTTGAGTAAAAATAAAATACTTACATTACATATACTTTTGAAAAAAGTTCAGTAATTCTAACAACTCTGGTGGACGTAGGCTCGCTTGGCATGTAGACTAGGGTGTCAACTTTCCGTTGTCCGTTTTCCGTTTCCGCTTTCCGCAGGCAAATTTTTTTCCGTTTCCGTTTCCGTTTTCTGGCTGCTAAATTTTTTTTCGGTTTCCGTTTCCATTTTTCCGGCCCATTTTCCGTTTTCCGGCAAATTTTTTCAGTTTTTCTGCCTTTTTCCGTTTTCCGGTTCAATTGTCTATTTTTCAACTTTTTTCTACTTTCCAGCTCAATTTTCTGTTTTCTGTTTCAGCCAAACTGGTAAAAATGCATGCAGGTTCTTAATGAAGTGAATTTTTCCTATTTCTAGTGAGATTTCTGCAAATTTTTTTTATTCAGGATAAATTTCTGCAAATTTTTTTCAGTTTCCGGCAAAATTTCAGCAAATTTTTTCCATTTCCGGCATAATTTCAGCAAATTTTTCCGTTTCTGTTTCCGTTTTCCGGCCTTCCATTTTTCCGTTTTCCGTTTTCCGGCAAGTGCAAAATTTTTTCCGTTTCCGTTTCCGTTTTCCGCCAAAAAGTTTTTGTTGACACCCTAATGTAGACCCGTTGCGGGGATTTCATGGGGTAGATGCTGCTCAACTATCTATCTATCACGAAGCTACTATCCCCTGAGTAGTGATGGAAAAGCGCCAGGAAAAATGGCGCCAGGCGCCAATTCCGCGATAATGCAAATTCAGGACTAGGTGTCAAAAAATTTTTTGTTGGAAAATGGAAAACAGAAAAGTAAAAAACCTGAAAATAGAATAGTACAAATTTTTCCTTTTGAAAATTGAAACAGAAAACGGAAAATGAATAAATGGTTCCCTATTCCATTTCCGAATTAACAATCATTCGGTCTACAAAGCTCAGACATAAAATTCAGTTCATTTCAATTGTTGTTAAACCAAACCTTTTCATCACATAAATACATGCATAGCAACAAACGCATCAAATGTGTTTATAATTTATAACGACAAAGCACAAAGGTACATTATTCAAAATTCGATCCGTCAACTGAGTATTATTTATGTAGTCATTTGTCACGTTGTTCGGCCGCGCAAGCTGCTTTTATAAACTGAAAATTTGAAACTACTGAAATAAATCAGCTTTAAAGCGCATTTGAGTTTACCAGAATGAAGTTACCGTCAACTGTAGTTTGTGAATATTAAAAATCACCCATTCTAGTAGATTCAAATGAGTTCAGATCTGATTTACCTAGGTGTTTTTGAAATTTTGGGTGTGAACTAGTGTGTGTGTGTAGGTACACTAAAATACACCGTATTTCTCGAAATACCCCCGGGGCTTTATTTTCTCATAGTGCAAATTTTGAGGGGGTTAAACGAGGGAGTCATTGTTTCGTCAAAATTTCATAGTAATGCTGCGATTACAGCTCGGACGTAAAATTCCAGCGTAAAATTCCATCGCAAAATTGATTACTGTATTACCTCGAAATACCCCCATGGGGGTTTATTATTTCGCCAGCAAAATTTGAGGGGGGTTTATTCGAGGGGGGTTATTCGAGGGGTTTTTATTATTTCGTCAGAAATTTTCGTAAGGATCGTAGTAAAAAGTAGGCAATTGCGTACCCAAAACATGTAATAAATGTGTCCAAATGGGGTATATTTGGAAATAAAAACATAGGTAGTTACAGAAACTAGTCTATGTGTAGCTGCAATGCAAATTAGCAGTAATAAACATCATGTAAATTGTATACACGACGTATTTATTACGTACATGACGTACATCATTCCGAAGGGGGGGGGGGGGGGTATTTCGAGGGGGGGGGTATTATTTCCCCGGCCCGTTTTGAGGGGGGTTGATTCGAGGGGGGGATAATTCACAATTTTTCATGGACAATATGTTTATCAATACCTTCATTGTGACCAAGGGTCATCGTCCACAGTCACTTCTATTTGATTGTGAAAATTCAAAAATTTCGATTTTACGTTGAAATTTTACACCAGTTGGAGATAAATCAATCGATAAGTCAGCTACGCCAGGTGATTGCATGCAATGACATAGCGTAGAATAGATTTTTCACAATAGAATAGAATGAAAATAGAAGTGACCGTGGACGATGACCCTTGGTCACAATGAAGGTATTGATAAACATATTGTCCATGAAAAATTGTGAATTTTGTGATGGAATTTTATGCGGGAATTTTATGTCCCAGCTGCAACTCTCCATTAAGAATATGGTTCAAGTAGCCAAAACCAGTAATAAATGTGTCCAAATATTATATAAATATTTGGACATGGTACCTACTGTATTACCTCCAATATAAGGCATCCCTCTAATATAAGGTACCCTAATAAGGTATAACTTTAGGCTATTTTGAACGCGACGAAATAAATATAAGGTACCCTCTAACATAAGGCATACCTCTAATACAAGGCACAGCTGGCTGCGTGCCAAAATGCGCAAAATCATAAAACATGGCAGAAAATGATGAAAACGGTGCCAAAAGGGCACTGCGATAACCCTTTGTCGACTTCTGCCATTTTGTAGTGATACTGTACCACCTATTTTGTGCATTCCAATTTGAAAAAATGAATTGTATCATTGTTCACTGTTGGTAAAATTTCTTTAAAATCTGGTGAGAATAATTGAAGGTACTGTTGCACGCACTGGGCTCAGAGCAATGACAGTCTGTACCTGAGGTGCTGATCTACATGTGAGCCTCAGCAATGCAAAGCCGAGGTTACAGGATGCTGACAAGGGTGAGGAGTGGAGGCGTTTGTAGTGTGCTGTTAATTTATTATTTGGGCACCGTTGCCGTGCAACACGTCCTCAGATGTTTTAATGACTCTATTAGTCAAAATCAATGAGAACAGGTCAAAAGACTGAACTGATTTACATATCCAAGTAGCCACTTATAAAGGTTTGGCTGAATCATAAAGTTAAAGGGTTCAGACATGAACCCAAAACCTACTCAACTGTAGAATAAATGCATGGGAATAAATGCATGTAGTGCAACTACAACAGTACCCTCTAATATAAGGCATAATTTTTGGCTTGAAAAATCTGATGAAAACAATATAAGGTATACCTTATATTAGAGGTAATACAGTATATGTATTGGTAAATATATGAGTAGCTGCTGTGCTGCGATTCAAACCCGCAGCAATAAATACACTAGCAGTCAGAATAGTTGAGACTCTCCACTGTCGTCTCATAAGGCAAATTTGTTCAGGTGAGGTCCGACTGTGTTCGCGTGCACGTCACTCCTCAACTGCTCAGCGAAAATTGTTGATATTTGAATATAACGTAATTTTATGTCGGGGCTAACGTGAAAATCGATGACATCTTTCAATGACTCCCCTGACACAAGATATGGTGGGTCTGAAAAAAGTAAATTTTTCTTTAAAAAGTTGGGTGTCGCCCAGAAATAACTAAATTTCCACGTCAATAACTTGTTCATTTGTCAACTGATTGATTGGTAAGAGATATCGATCTGATTCTTACCCGTATTGTGTTTCTCTCGATCAAGAATATACGATAGCATGTTCAGGAAAAAAACGGATGTTCACAAAAAAAGGATTTTGTGCTGAAAAACTGGGTCAAATCACCATACGAAATTTATGCATCACTCATCTGACATCAAAAATGGAATCTACAGGTTGTCCCAATCATTGTAAGAGTTGAATATCCAAATCGGCCCAGAAATCACCAAGTTATAAAGCTGCAAAATCAATCACCCAGATCAGCCAGATTTTTTATTTATTGACCACTTTTTTATAGACCCCACTTATCTAGTGACTGGGGTATTATTTAAGCAAACAAATTTTTTAGTTGTAGTCCCGACCTGAAAACCCAACATACTCGAACAGAATCAAAATTGGGCCAGGGATAAGTATACTCGGCGTACATGATACTCTGCCCTCGCACTGATTTATGTCTCATGTTGGAAGCGTGCCAATGATCATTAAATCATGCGATTTCCGTAAAAAGATGAAAAAATTCATCGATGTGTATATGTTAATGAATAACACTATAACAACAATCAATTTTGCATCTTTTTATGCAACTCGCACGAGTTAACCATCGTTGGCATACTTCCAGCTGGAACCACGCGTGCAAGGTGTAAAGTAAGCGGAGTATAACTGGGAAGCAACAAAAGTATGGTGGACCACCAGCCTCCCATTTCTATATGGTGAAAAGTCTCAACTATTGTTGTAGATAAACTACATTGATTGTACATTCCAGTATTGTAACTATATTTACTTGCATTTCCACATTGAGTAGGGTTTTTAGTAGTTGTGCTGAACCCCTAACTTTTATGTTTCAGCCAAACCTTTATAAGTGGCTATTTTGTATGCCTATTCAGTTCAGCTCTTTTGCCTGTTCTCTTTTGCACTTCAGTAAAATGAAGTTAATCTAACAAACTGAGGAACGTGTCGCACGGCGACGGTGCCCAAATAAATCCACAGCACACTCCAAATGCCTCCACTCCTCAAATAGCACCCCGGGTACAGACTGCCATTGCTCTGAGCCCCGTGGGTGCAACATGGTGACCACACTGGCTTGAAACATCTCAAGCCATACGAACCCGCCACCGATTGTCCCCCAGCGACATCGGCAGCTCCATCCCCCATCCAAACCCGTGGCAGCACCGCTAGCAACAGCGGCCCCTGCGCCTTCTGCCGTCCTGAGCAAGTGACAAGTGCAGAGTGCCAATGAGCACAAAACACTGACACAAAGTTGTCCAAACCCCTTACTAATGACCCAGCAGCGGTCAACACAACTGGTGCCCCAGCAGCGGGACAAGTGATATTCACAGAACGCGAACTGAGTGAAAAGATCACGGAATGGTGCGACACAGTCAACAGGGGTGCACTTATCCGTGGAATCACGGCAATCAACAAGTACCGCCAAGCAGGCTGGCCATCAGGCAAAGTCGCCAGCAAAGACAGCACGGCAACCCTGGCCCGCAAACTGCTGCGACTGGCTGACAAGTACTTCAAATCAGTGTCCGAGGACAAGATCGTAATGGATGACCCCGAGCATGATGGTAATGACAGCGACAGTGATGATGGGACCATGAGTGAATCCCCAGTAATCCAACTGACAACTCGCCCATGCCAGTCGCCAGCACCCTCTGTTGCTCCTGACCCCAAAATGCAAGCAGGGGACATTTCCACAGTTATAGCAATGCTGCAGCAACAGCAGCAACAGATGCAGCAACAACAGAGGTTCATGCAGCAACAACAGGTGCAAATACAGCAGCAGAGTGCTGAAATCAAACAGCTGACCCAGCAAATGGCCCAAGGCATCCCCATCAGTACTGCCCAGCCCACACTAAAAGAAATTGATGATCCGTGGAAATGGACAACTGAAGACCGGCTGGCGATGGTTCCCCAGGGGCCGCTGCTGCAGCGACTGATCAATTACATGGAACACTTTGTACTGACCCCCGATGATGGACTACAACAATTGAGCAGCATACCACCACACAAAGAGAAAATGGGAGTTGGACACATGGCATCAGCCGCCAGCAAACAAATGAAATTTGATGGTGACAAAGCAAGCCGCACCGGACCATTCAAATGCTGGCTCCACATGGTCATGCAGCAGGCGCTGAGCATCCCAGAATGCCAGCAGCAGTTTTTCTGGACCAATGTGTTCCTCCAATCCCTGACTGATGAGGCACAGGAACGGTATCAGGCGATCCGCACCAACAGAAAACACGACATCCTGTACGTGATTGACAAGCTGGTCGGCATTTATCGACTCAACCACCAGCTACACTCCGCCACCGACTGGTACAACCTCAAAGCTACCCCAGGGGAGTCAGTATGCGCCCTCCACACCCGCCTGGCAGCAAACTTCTATCATGTCAGTGAGACAATGTCTGATTTTGACCGCGAACAGATGATCGGGAAAAAGCTATTCAACAAAGTCCCGAAACTGGCAGTCCCGGCATCCTGCTGGTACATGTGGCGTGCGCGGTGGCGTGAGAATGCCTGCACCCTTGACATGGCCATCACTGAGATGGATGCGGCTCAATTGGAGGCAGAACAAGCCAAGTTGCTGCGCAAGGAAGAGAAGAGAGATCAGCAAGGCCCACCACAACATGGTGGAAGCTGGCAGTTCGAGCCTAAAGTGCAAAGTGCAAAGAGCAATGAGACCAAGGATGACAGAACATCATTTGACCCCAGGACACACAAAGGCCCATGGTGCACATATTTCATGCACAGAGCCCCAATGCCACATGACCCCAACAAATGCTACATTAATAGCAAGTCTCCAGGGTACCGGGCAGACAGGGCAGAAAAGGTCAAGAGGTCCCTAATGAGACAACGCAAAACAGATGAAGAAGCCAAACAACATATGCTGAAGAAGTGCGAAGAGCTGGGGATTCCCTTTCAAACGGATGGCCCAGCCAGTAGGTGCACAAAGGAAGAGTACGAGGAAGACAATGAATCGTGGGCAGGCTGCACAGATGATGAACAGGACAAATGGCCAGATCTGGAGGACTGGATGCCAATAAGTGCCAATACAAAAGAAATGCCCCATGCCCCCACCACTGAACACCCAGACCCAATAGCAACTGTCACAGTCATGGGGATCCCGATCACAGGGCGTATTGACACTGGCTGTAACATCGGGCTGTTTATTGAAGATTCCACCCTGCAAAAAGTCTGGAGAAAAGCTGGAGCCAACCCAGAGAAAGAGAGGGCAAAGTTTCGACCCTACACACAAGGCTATATCCAGACATCAGGGTATGATATCACACAGGAATGCCTGCGAATCTATGACATGAAGGTCAAGCACCAGACACCTGATGGAGAATGGCACAGTGACCATCTTCCGGCAGTGGTGAAGTTGACAGAATTCCTCCCAGAAGCTGACACCCTTCTGATTGGCAGAGCAGCAATCTGGGGGCCCCTGCAGATTGTCAAAACAGCGCACCAGGAACTGGAGAGGCTTTCACGTGAATACACTGGGCGAATCCATCAAATCCATCCATCTGTGAATTACAAGCACCGACAAGAGGGTCAACTGCAGCGTGAGGCATGCTACAAGAGGCCAGCCATGGATACAGTGAGCTGTGTCCGCCATGTTCATGAGAGACACCACTGGCCAGCGTCACCACACCTTTCCCCGCAATCCCTGCCCCTAGCAGCCTACCCTCCAGGCAACTGTAGCTGGGTGCGGCACATGCAAGAAGTAAATTCCCAGAAGCCAACAACTGCACACTTGAAGCATGGATATTCTTGCAACCACGCTGCAGCCACCAGGATTCCCAGGAACAACCACACAACCATCACCAGATCCACCCAACCAGCAGCCAGAAAGCACCCCTCGCGCATCTTCTGGAACCAGAAAATTTGGCAAAGCATGCGACAATTCCACCACCCTGCGCAACCATTCCTGACAAAGGATGTCAATTGATGGCAAGAAAAAATCCGAATACAGGATCAGATGATTTGATGCAATGTGATATGTTAAATTGTGACTTTTTTCATGTGATAATTTTGATTCTACAATTAGGATTTGTCAATTTGGTCTATTCATTTTTTCTTTTCTTTCAGTCAGTTCCCCCTGGTAGGGTGAACTTGGGGGGGATTGTTGTAGATAAACTACATTGATTGTACATTCCAGTATTGTAACTATATTTACTTGCATTTCCACATTGAGTAGGGTTTTTAGTAGTTGTGCTGAACCCCTAACTTTTATGTTTCAGCCAAACCTTTATAAGTGGCTATTTTGTATGTCTATTCAGTTCAGCTCTTTTGCCTGTTCTCTTTTGCACTTCAGTAAAATGAAGTTAATCTAACAAACTGAGGAACGTGTTGCACGGCGACGGTGCCCAAATAAATCCACAGCACACTCCAAATGCCTCCACTCCTCAAATAGCACCCCGGGTACAGACTGCCATTGCTCTGAGCCCCGTGGGTGCAACACTATTCTGACCGCTAGTGTACATCATGTATAATATACTGCATACCTATTCACATGATTTACATCATTCTAGATGGGGGTATTTCGAGGGGGGTTTATTGATTCATAGTGGTTATTTTGAGGGGGTTTTTCGAGGAGGGGGAGTGTTTATTAAGTCTGACTAGGTAAATGAATATAATTTTATGCATGTTTTGAATTTTCCCTGTGACATTCGTGTGTTTTGTTTTAAATAGTCACCAGCAATAAAGTGAAGCCCTACAAAAACCCAGTGAAAAATTAAGACAATCACCTAACAAGATTTGCATAACATTTGTTTCTCAACATTCATTGAAAATGTGGAAAAATATGTTCTGGCCAAGCGTCGGTAAGTGGGGATGAAAAATTATGTTTTCTAAAAAAGATTTTGAAATGCTAATTTGGAAAAAAGAGGTAGTCACTTTTACGTTTTTGGTGAGAAAAATACTCACTTTTACGTTCTCTATGAGAAAAATATTCGCTTTTACGTTCTCCCGGAGCCGGAATAAAGTATTTTAGTCACCTTTGAGCAGTGTAAATGTTTTTCACATGTTTTTTTACCTACCTTACGTTTTCCGTTCTTACCTGTGCCTGTGACTTGGTGAGTAAAAAAGTACTTTACATTCACTTTTACATTTACTTTGCAAAAATGGTCTGCCTTTAACACCGGTGTCTGCCCCCCCACAGGTCTATTGCTGTGTGCCCACTGCGCACGCGCCGAACAACTGGTCACCCCCCTGCAGAAGGCTTGCGCGGCACTGGCGACCCCCTATGTGTACAGCGATGGGGCTTGCTGGTGGCAGATGGGGGGTGGAACGAAGTCATACAATATCTTGTTAGGGTTGAGCAAGAGCGCCGTGTGCTCCGAGCTGCCAGGTCACTGTGCACATTCAATGCTTGCTTAAATTATGATATGTTTTGTTGTTTCTTGAAACATTAAACATCTGCCGCTTTGAAGGACATCCAGAGAAACGTCATCTGGGGTAGGGATTCTCCCGCACATTTTCCATTATTTTCCATAAATTTTTTGACCTCACATGCCCGTACATAAATTTATGATGATGTCAAATTTGACATTTTTGGGGGATAATGCAAAAAAAGAGGAAAGAAGTCGACAAGTACATTTCCCTCCCAAAAACAGTTTTGCTCTGACAGAATGGAAATTTTTGGACACCCTATTTTTCACATATATATTGAGAGCAGGGGCTGAAAATTTGACACTTTATTGTGACCATATGGAACTTAATGGTAGGCATGAGAGAGTAGGGTGTCAAATTTCCGAATCCGTTTTCCATTTCAGCTTTTCCGCAGGAAAATTTTTTTACCTTCCATTTTCCGTTTTCCGGCAGCTGAAAATTTTTTCCTTTCGGTTTCTGTTTTTGCAGCCCATTTTTCCGTTTTCCGGCTGAAAAATTTTTACCTTTTCATTTCCATTTTTCCAGGCCATTTTTCGATTTTCTGGCTCAGTTTTCTTGCATTTTTCCATTATTTTTCCAATCTGTATTTTTCTTTTTTCACTATGGTGTTTTTATCTGTATCCAAATCTGTAAAAAACACAAAGTAATTTTGGACACATACTTTGCAGTCTGCTGAGTATACTTTTTACTGTTCAGATACATCAAAGTTCACTTTTGCTAAATTCTTATTGTTGTTGTAGTGTAGTGTACTTTTGCTACCTTTTGATGATTTTTTTGTTGGTTCAGTTAAGCTTGAACTCCAAGTGAAGTTACTGGCATGATTTTTAGTTGCAGAATGTACCGCTACCACAATAGCCACATTGGACACACAGCACGGGCCTGGAATTGGATCTGAAACCTGAAAATGCAATTTACTCAAAATCGCATTTTGTGGACTTCTTCACTTTTACGGTGGAGTTACAGCATAACAATAAATAAGCATAAGATAAATAGAAGGTGATACAACAAATAAAACGTCACTAAAAATTCATTATTTTAATTTTTTAATTTTTTTAATAAAAAATTCATGTCTATTTTATATTCCATTTTTCGCAAAAAAATTTATGTGCGAGGTGTGGAAATCGAATTTGAATGAAAAACGTTTGATGAAAAATGGTCCGCCGTCAAATCAATTTCACGGTTAGCGTTGAAAAAATCTCAGGGAGATTTATATTTAAAAAATCTCAGAAAATCTCAGAAAATATAAGATTTTCTGAGATTTATATTTTTTCCACGATTTTCCAGAGAGATTTAATTATATTTTTTCCTGATTGAGAAAATCTCCCGAGAAAATCTCTCTATATTTGTCCATTTTCACCTTCAAATTCACTAGTTCATGTGCTTTTTCGCTGATTTTCAGCTATTTTTAACTATATATGCGCTAATATACCCATTTTTGGTTATTTTTGCTCCTATTTTAAGTTTCTTCTCTCCCTTTTTTCTGTTATATAGCATGAAAGAGGCTATAAAAAGTCTATCCGAAATACATTCTCTGTACTCAAATACTTTCAAAAAGAATACATAAACGAGAGTACTGGTACTTTTTCAGAGGAAATGTAAATGTATTTACTCAGTACTCTAGTATATGCATTTTTGAGTAAATGTAGATATGTTTTAAGAACTATAAAGTTGACTGAATGCTTTGCAAATACAGTTACCAAAATGTGGTGAAAAAGTCATCTGATAAATACTCTTTCGATCTTCACACGTGAAAGTAATGTATTCTATTGAGGAAAAATGTACCTAATTTATATTTTTGTTGATTATTTAGATAGTAGGCGGTAGTATGTGGTAGTAAAAGCTGAAACAACACATACAGTGCTTAACATATACTCAAGCAAAGGCCTCTGGTTCAAACACCTTGAGATACCTATTGATTAAATCATAATTGAAGTTGAGAGATTTTCTGAGATTTTTTTAACGGCAAGAGATTTTCTCAGAGATTAAATTATATTTTTGAAAATGACCCAAGAGATTAAATTATATTTTTTCTTGAGAGATTTTCTGAGATAATATTTAATTATATTTTCTCAAAATCGGCCATTTTTTTCAATGCTATTCACGGTGAGGCCTCAAAATCAATTTGCCGATGGCCATCGCATGCAATGACTGCCAACAAATTGATTTTAGGGCCTCACCGTGAAGATGATTTGACGGCAGACTAGTGATGTAAAAGCGCCATGGCGCTGGCGCTTGGCGCTAGCGCCAAAGCAAAAAGCGCCATGGCGCTTTTGGCGCTTGGCGCCTTTTTGCTGTGGCGCCATTGGCGCTTGGCGCTGTGCTACCGAAAAGCGCCATGGCGCTTTTGGCGCTTGGCGCTATGATGTCGTGGCGCCATTGGCGCTTGGCGCTAGTGTTTTATAAAGCGCCAAAAAAGCGCCAAGTAGTAAAAAAAATAATCATTTTTCTTATGTAAAAAGACCTTGCCTACATAAGTAAATGTGTTACTCTAAGTGTGTTACAGGAAGAACAAACCCCCTATCTGCTTATTTTGTAAACCATGTCCATGCAATTGCAAGAATATTCAAAACTTTAACCAAAAAATGGGCCTACACGCACTAGTTTTCAACGACATTTTATGTCAACTGGTTTTCATCCCAATTCAAGGCTTGGTGACGAGCGTTCAAATGCATAGTGTTGCATTATATTGCAAATGAAGTTGTATTGTTGCTGTGGTATGAAGTACCGGCATGAAGTACCTTCCATATTTCCTCGAAATACAGCCAGTGGGTTTATTTTTTCAGGGTGCAAATTTTGAGGGGAGTTTCGAGGGGTGCTTGTTCGGGGGGAGTTTTTATGAAGGGTCATAGTAAAGTATAGTTTTTTTGCACCCAATACGTAATTAGATAACCAAATAGGATATATTTGTTCATATTACCATAGTTGGTTCCATAAACAATGCCATGTATAGCTGCGATGTAAATGCGCAGCTATAAATGTATCATGTTCATTGGATACATGATCTACATTATTGCAGACGGGGTGTATTTCGAGGGGGGGGGGGTAATTGAAGGGGGATATTTCGAGGAAATATGGTATATGTGTATACAATACTGGGTAGTGTTACTTGTCAAGCATACTTTGAATTGGGATGGGAACCAGTTGACAAACAAATAGATAGCACTGCATTTGCATCGCTGCACTTAATGCAGCAAATTTTTTTGGCGCTGGCGCTATTGGCGCTTGGCGCCATCATCCCGTGGCGCCATTGGCGCTTGGCGCCATGGTCTAGAAAAGCGCCATGGCGCTTTTGGCGCTTGGCGCTATTTTGCTGTGGCGCCATTGGCGCTTGGCGCTCGCATGCCAAAAGCGCCATGGCGCTTTTGGCGCTTGGCGCCAAAAGTCTGGCGCTTTTTACATCACTACGGCAGACCATTTTTCATCAAACATTTTTCTTCAAATTCGAATTCCACACCTTGCACATAATAAATTTTTGTGAAAAATGGAATATGAAACATGAATTTTTATAAAAAACTTAAAAATGTCACCAAATGAATTTTTGGTGACATTTTATTTGTCGTATCACCTTCTTCTTATTGTTATGCTGTAACTCCACCTTTAGAATTAGACCCCTTGTTAATTGATATGTCTAATTCTAAAAGTTGACAAGTCCACAAAATTTCCACATTTTAAGTTTCAGACCCAATTCCAAGCCCGTGGTGCGTGTCCAATTTGACTTTCTCATGCTTTCCATTAAGTTCCATATGTTGACAATAAAGTGTCAAATTCAGCCCCTGCTCTCAACCTGTATGTGAAAAATGGGGTGTCCAAAAATTTCCATTCTGTCAGAGCAAAACTGTTGGGAGGGAAATGGACTTGTCGATTTCTTGCACGCGAGAACATTTTTGTTCCGGGCGATGATGTGGCTGCCTTATGGGCATTTTATGGACTTGTCGACTTTTAGAATTAGCTGTCCATAGCGGACTTATCACATTTCTTGCTATTTTTCCGAACAAAAACAAAAACGAATGGTGGACTTGTCGACTTTTAGCCCGAAACTAAGTGGACTTGTCTACTTCTTGCCCAAATTTTTTGCATTTTTCCCCCAAAATGTCAAATGTCAAACTTTGCACTTGCCATATTGGGATGTGAGGTCAAAAAATTTATGGAAAATGATAAAAATGTGCAGAAGTAGCCCCAGGCGCCAGGCCCCAGAAGATGACGTTTCCAGGCCTAACTCAAAATTTTCATATTTTGGACTTGTCGACTTTTATAATTGGACGCCTCAATTGTAATTTGATGTGCATACCCTACAAAGCATTGTTTGTGCATCGGTGGTGGGCATTTGGCGCATGTGCTGACCAGAAATGTGCACGTCGCTTTACAGTCATCACCAATAACAGCGGGAGACTACCGGTATATCTCTTTTTGTACATAATTTGACACAGGACTAGGGTTTGGATGATACAACTTCTCGATATCGATATTTGGTATTCGATATTTTTCGAACTCGATATTCTCCTCCTTTCTCCGGACTCGAAACTCGACATTCTCCAGACGGACCCTCCTTATCGATATTCAACATTCGATATAAAAAAATGCTTGCCCCATTTGGTGATTTAATTCATCGGCATTCTCTTCATCGGAAAATTCGATTTGGATACTCTTCGTATCTTTGATTTGGATACAGTTTTTACTTCGCGTACAAATACCTAACATGCAAATTAGTGATATTTTCACAATATTTTAGGCTCTGCTTAGGCTTAGGCTTAGGTCTGAGAGTTTTGGTGACACTCTCTTGGTGGCTCATTCTCTGGAAGGAGCTACGAGTGTCACTTGGACCTAAGCCAATTAGTAAATGAACACTGACAAACTGTTTACCTGTTATTTGATATTCGATATAAAAAATGCTCGCCATTCACACTTCAACTAATAAATTTCGCATTTACCTCGCAGCATCGGCTTATATAGGCACAATCAAACTACGGCAGCTCCGAATTTACACTTGGGTTATTTCTGGTTTGACTATTTCTCAGAGCCCCCGGTATTGGCAGCTTACGATGAAAATGTCAGTGTCTGACTTTTTAATACACGTTCCTTTTTAATACACAAATATCGCTGACGCCCCCAGAAAATGGGCGTATTTCAGATAAGCTTTTTTATTTTATTTTTCAATGCATGAATGGAAAAACGAAGAAAAAAGCTAAAAATCCGGAAAAATATCCAAAATAGCTTTATAAAGTGGCAAAACACATTAAATAGTGAATTTGAGGACGGCAAAATTGGGAATTTTTGATCTAGAGCGAACGTTGGGTCAAAAATGAGCAGAAATACCCACTTTTACATTTTCCGGGAACAAAAGTAGGCAATTTACTCACCTTTACTCATGAATACAGTAAAATTTACTTTACATTTTCTGCACTCAGCGTCAGCAGTGAGTAAAAAACAAATATTTTACATTTAAGTTTACTTTCAAAAAGGTTCAGTACTTTTCACAACTCTGCTGTAGGCAACGATGGGTGAGTTCTCAAAATAAAAACACTTTCTGTATTTTGAGTTTTTCAAAAATGAATACCTGTGTTTTGAGTTTTTTCATGAAAAAAACTTGAGTTTCTGTGTTTTTTGAAAAAAACTTCAGTTGTTTTACAAAAAGTTGCATTTTACAACATTTTACTGTTGAAACAGTGGTTCTTATCAAATATTTGTTTTGCATATGTTTTGTTGTATATTGGAAAATTTTCATTAGTTCACTGGAGGTAGTTCCAAATGGGTGACCAATACCTTTGACAGCTTGGGAGGTGAGGAGCCCTCAGCTCAATTGTGTGAGCTAGCAGACCCTGGTGGACACTCCTCAACACTTCGATCACAGTCCCTAATATTGTCGAAACCACCAGGGGCCAGATTTAATTCTCCCTACAGATTTGTAGGGTAGGGCGTACGCCCGATAGATTTTTTAAAGTTCAGCCGCATCGACGCACATGCACCGAGAGCAAGGCGGTTTGTAAAATATACGAAACCATCCCTAAAGGTCGCCGATATTGAAATATGATGTATATCGCTACGATTTTGGCACGGAAATCATGATTTCATCATTTCTTGGCCGTCGGCCAATTCGTTTTTTATTTTATTTTGTCGGGTGGGTTACTCGCATAAGTCGCGCTTTTGTGTAGTCAGGTGGTCACTTTTTTAGTGTTCACTGTCTGCAACCGAAACCATGAGGGCAGTGACAAGAAAGAAATGCATGCACGAGCGTACAAAAGCGCGACTTATGCGAGTAACCCGCCCGACAAAATAAAATAAAAAGCGAATTGGCAGACGGCCAAGAAATTACGAAATAGCGATTTCCGGGCCAAAATCGAAGCGATTTACGTCATATTGCAATATCGGCGACCTTAAGGGATGGTTTCGTATATTTTACAAACCGCCCTGCTCTCGGTGCTCGTGCGTCGATGCGGCTGAACTTTAAAAAATCTATCGGGCGTATGCCCTACCCTACAAATCTGCAGGGAGAATTAAATCTGGCCCCAGGAGATGCGGACACCATTTTTTTTGGATACTTATTTCATCGTTAAACGTGGATACTATTTATGTACATATTTACACACTATACATACATGCACACACACACACATTGTTCCGTTCAAATCTTATGCCTTCAATTGCTTGGATAAAAAACTCAAAAAACATTTCCGTATTTTCTGTGTTTCCGTGTTTACGTGTTCTCCGAAAAAGAAATCATTTGAGTTTCCGTGTTTTTCAAAATTGTTGAGTTTCCATGTTTCTGTGTTAAACAAAAACACGGAAACTCAATGAGTTTCCATATTTAATATGTGTGTTTTTGCCATCGTTGGCTGTAGGGCGTGTCGGGTTGGGTATACTCGACGGACATCACACTTAGTATGACAACCTAACATAACCCTTCTGAATAATGAACCAAAAATTTTCCAGTTTTTCCATCATAATATTTCGTTTTTACTATGGAATAATGAATTACGAAATTTATCACAAGATTTTATTCATTTAATTATGGTAGATTCCGTTGCTAAGTGTGCTGTCCGCCGAGTATACCCAGGTCTAAAATCGACCGTAGGCAGTGGCTGTCCAAAAATAATAGCCAATCTCAATTGTGTGATGCAGACATTGTGGACAAAACCAAATTCTGTCGGGAATACAGTCGGTTTTGTGAGCACCCGTAGCGCAGACGAAAACGATGGAATACGCCAGGATGGGGTGGGTACATTTAAAAATGTACTTTGCCAATTAGAGGAGCTCGCTTTCACCAAGAAGTTTATTGTTAGTTTGCCCTTTGCTTAATTAATAAATACTTTCATACAGCCGACAATTTTTTAAACATTCATTTTTTCATTTTAACAAATTTGACACGCAATGTTGGGCTCAGAGTTGTGACCATGAATGAACTTTTTCAAAGTACCTATATGTATATGAAAATACTCCTTTTACTCACCGCTAAGAACAGAAAATGTCAAATACCGTTACACATGGTCATACATAAGTCATGAATAGTGATGTGAAAGCGCTATGGCGCCATTCTGCTGTGGCGCCATTGGCGCTTGGCGCTGGACTTATGAAAAGCGCCATGGCGCTTTTGGCGCTTGGCGCTAGGGTTTTGTAAAGCGCCAAAAAAGCGCCAATCAGTTCAAAATTCACAGCCACAATTCATGCAAAAAGATGTGTAAATTGCAAAAATAAAAGTTTTAAAAAACGCCCCAAATTTTGTAATATTTATCTTTAGAGCTTTTGGCCACTATCACCCAAATGCCACACCCCCAATTGCTCAACTATCTACATATCTGGATCTAAATGGCACTTTTGCAACAAATAAATGTCTATAAAAATAGCTAATTTTTGCACTGTAAGGCAATTACTTTAACGCTAATATAATCTCATTTTACTGTAGTAATATCATATCTTACAGGAAGAGTTTCATTATTTTTTTTGATAACTGCAGCTTCCAACTTACAGAAGAAGCAACATTTTGGCTCATTGGAGCAAAAAGAATTATAGATGATTATATCTTATTTTAACCACCTAAACTTATCCCAGTGCTTTAAAAAGCTTTACCTCGCAGCTAATGAAATAAATAAATAGAACTGAACGCAAAGCGTGTCATAAGCACCGCTGCATATAGAAACAGTGACCTTTTTTGGCGCTGGCGCTTTTGGCGCTTGGCGCCATTTTGCTGTGGCGCCATTGGCGCTTGGCGCTGACTTTGGAAAAGCGCCATGGCGCTTTTGGCGCTTGGCGCTAAAGTCTTGGCGCTTTTTACATCACTAGTCATGAATACATGTGAGTAAAATACTTTTTTGTTCAGAAAAATAAAAATTGAGTATTTTTACTTCCGAGAATTTCATAGTAAAAGTGGGTACCCACTTTTTCAAAAGAAGGCCAAAAGCGCCATGGCGCTTTCTGAACCCCAGCGCGAAACGCAATGGCTTTTTGCTTTGGCGCCAGCGCCATGGCGCCTTTCCATCACTGCCCATCGCCGATCACGTTCACTCACAATCGTCCGCCTTAGTGATGGAAAAGCGCCATGGCGCTATTTTTCTGTGGCACAAGGAACAAAACGTCTGGCGCTGGCGCTTGGCACTAGCGCCAACGCAAAAAGCGCCCTGGGGCTCCTGGCTCTCGGCGCTATTTTGCGATGGCGCCATTGGCGCTTGGCGCTGGTGTCCGAAAAACGCAAGGGCTCTTTTGGCATTAGCGCCAAAGTCCTGGCGCTTTTCCAACACTAGTTGTAGCACCACCCCCACCCCCACCCCAGGCAGCCACGGCGCTGCGCAACCGCCGCATGGCGTCCGGCTCGGTGCTGGTGCTGTCCGAGCACTGGGGCTTGGCTTCGGTCGTCCGCTGCCAGCACATGTGCGCCAAAGATCGATTCTGCTACTCGTTCAGCTACGGGTCGGACTCGGCCCACTGCCAGCTGCACAAGCCCATGCCCAAGGGACACAATAATCACATCGAGACGATGGCCAACTATGAGTGGCGTTATTTGGCATATTGAATGTGCCCGCGGACACTACCGTGTATACTAGAATAAGTACCCTGCGTTGAATAGTTCCCCTTGAATAACCCCCCCTCTTAGACGAGTGAGGAAAAAGTAACACTCACCCTTCGAATAATTCTCCCCTTTAGGCATATGATAAATCTTTTGCACCCAATTTGAACAAGAATTACATGTTCTTCAGAAAATGAAGCATATTTCATGAAATCAACTCATAGAAACATGCGAAAAAATTGACAAAATAATAATTCGCCCCTTGAATAATTCCCCCTCGAATAGTTCCTCAAAAAAAAAGTCTGACAAAAAATAATTTCCCGGAGGAGTATATACGGTGTTTCATGATGTTTCGTGCAAACAGTTTACCAAAATAGTCGAGCATTTCATAATTATATTTTCTGAAGGCCTTGAGTGATTTATATATACATATTTTTTCCACATTTGGAGTAATATATTTATATATAGTTTCCAAAAAGTAAGTGATTTTTTCGAATGCTATGTGGGCCCGATGGGTTGACAATTCAAGCTAGGGTTTGTTGTGGAGCTTGTGAATTTTTAGGCATGTAGCGACGCATTTATCAAAACAAGTAGGTATCCACATAGGTATTTACGTAGACACCTAATACATAGGTATTGGCAATAATATTTATATATTTATAGTAACTACCGTATTTCCTCGAAATCCCCCCTTGAATTAACCCCCCCCCCCTCGAAATACCCCCAGGTGTTTTTGAGCTGGGAAAAAAACAACCCCCCCTCGAAATACCCCCCGTCTGGGATTATGTACATCATGTATGCACATGATGTAAAGAGCGGACACGCCAGGTCCGGCACCTACTTTCTGAGTCGGTGCCGGACGCCATATCTTCAGCTGACGTGGGGGGATTTATTTAAAATTTTGAGATTATATACTCGACATCCCCCCAGTACTTTATACTGGCTGGAGAAGGTCGGCGACCCACCTGAGTATGGGCCGCCGTATACCTACATGATCATTTTTTTGAAAAAACCGTGTACCCCACTATTTTTCACGTACGGTTGAGCTCCCTGGCGACCGCCTTGAGAGTGGACTGCTGAAAAAGAAAATGATATTATTTAGAATTCACTGTCCATGTTTGGCACTGGACAGCAAACATAAAAATTACCGTATTTTTTCGAAATACCCCCCCCCCCTCGAAATACCCCCTCAAAATGGGCACTATGAATTTGTGGCCCGGGAAATGCATAACAGATGTTCAAAAGGGGCAGGCCTGATACGCACACGTGCCCGATACGCACATATGCCCGTTTTTTTCACTAGACACTTTTTCAAGTGATTTTCAGATATGAGTAAAGTGAAAAAAAGTTGCGCAATGACATTAGTTAACTTTTTTCACTTCACTCATATCTGAAAATCACTTGAAAATGTGTCAAGTGAAAAAAACAGTGAAAAATAGTATCGGGCACGTGTGCGTATCAGTGCACGCCCGTTCAAAACACTTACTGTGTTACGTTAGAACATCGTTTATACCATCTACATCCTTACATAAGGCTGAAAAAACTTATAAATGGTGGTTATTGTTGCATTTTTCACGTTTCTCTCTCAAAATTTTCACTCTGAAAAAATATACCCCCGGGGGGTAATTCGAGGAAATGCGGTACTTTGAAGAAGATCATTCATGTTAACACCTCTGAGCCCAACATTGCGTGTCAAATTTGTTTAGATGAAAAAATGAATGTTTGAAAAATTGTCGGCTGTATGAAAGTATTTATTTAACGTTTTTCTCTCAAAATTAAACCCCCCCCCCCGGGGGGGGTAATTCGAGGAAATCGGTACATTAGAATGTCCCTTAGAGGACAATGTATACCACTGTAAAAAGTGTGTATTAAGAACGCAAATTTGATCGGGTACTTGTGTATTCAACACCCATACACAAGTTCCAGATAAAATTTTGATTCAAGTCAAATCTTAATTACACACTCTTAAAGCTGGTTTACGATGAAACGCCTAAAGTACTAAAATACTAAAGAATACGCCTTTTCTTACACAAAAAAACGGTAATAAATGTGAGAAAATAGGTCAAATTGGGGCTATAGATGTACATCTGTACACAAATGAGCGTATAAGTGTAGCTGCGATGCAAATAAGTAGTAATAAATACATCATGTACATTGCATACATGATGTACATCATTCCGGAGGGGGGGTATTTCGAGGGGGGGGGGGTTTATTATTTCCCCAGCCCATTTTGAGGGGGGGTTAATTGTAGGGGGGGTTAATTCAAGGGGGGATAATTCGAGGTAATACGGTATGTGAATTTTACCTTTAATCATCTCCTAGAAGACATCGTAAACCAGCTTTTAAAGTGTGTATTAAAATTTTGACTTAAATCAAAATTTAGTCTGGAACTTGTGTATGGCTGTCGAATACACAAGTACCAGAGCAAATTTTTGTGTTAAAATTTGTTTTTTTTTCATACACACTTTTACAGTGGTAAAAAAGTGTCCTCTAACGGTCATTCTAACGTAATTTTTATTTTTGCTCTCCAGTGCCAAATCTGGACAATGAATTCTCAAAAATATCAGTTTATTTTCCAGCAGTTCACTCTCAAGGAAGTTGCCAAAGGGCTCAACCATTCCATGAAAAGTAGTGGGAGGTGTTGTGTACACCCCACAAAAATTCAATCAATTCCCCCCAACAGTTTTAGATTGGTAGCCCATTATACTGTAATAATACGGGGTGCCGGACCTCGCGTGGACACCTGATTTTTCAAAAAAATATTCATGTATACGGCGGCTCACACTTAGGTGAAGGGGGGTTTTGAGCATATTCCCCAAAAATTTCAAATTATTACCCTCCCTAGAACCGGAGTTATAGGCCCTGGAACCGACTCAACTTTTGGGTGCTGGACATGGCATGTCCCCTGTTCATATATTGGTCGCAGTTTGCATCGCAGCTACACATACCGTATTACCTCGAAATACCCCCATGGGGGTTTATTATTTCGCCAGCAAAATTTGAGGGGGGGTTAATTCGAGGGGGGGGGGGGTTATTCGAGGGGGGTCTTATTATTTCGTCAGAAATTTTCGTAAGGATCGTAGTAAATAGTAGGCATTTGCATGCCCAAAACAGGTAATAAATGTGTCCAAACAAGATATATTTGGACATAAAAACGTAGATTAGCTACACAAACATGTCCATGTGTAGCTGCAATACAAATAAACAGTAATATACATCATGTACATTGCATACATGACGTATTTATTATGTACATGACGTACATCATTCCTAGAGGGGGGGGTATTTCGAGGGGGGGGTTTATTATTTCCCCAGCCCATTATGAGGGGGGGTTAATTCGAGGGGGGGGGGGGTTAATTCAAGGGGGGGGGGATAATTCGAGGTAATACGGTATACTAGTTTGTGTAGCGATGGACGTTGATATGTCCAAATATACCCTACTTGGACACGTTGATTACCGGTTTTGGGTATATAAAAGCGTACTCTTCACTATGAGTTTCGTGATTTCTGACGAAATAATAACACCCCCCTCGAATAAGCCCCCCTCAAAATACCCCCTTCAAAATTTCCACTCTGAAAAAATAAACCCACTGGGACTGGGGGTATTTCGAGGAAATACGGTATACAGCTGATTTATGATAATTTCAACAGAAATACCTATATAATTTTCTCAAATAAGTACCTCTTTATCCAGTGATGTTAAGATTACCAGTATTATGTCAATTTTTGTGATAAATTATAATGTAATTTCAATTGTCTTTATTGTAATTTCAATAACTATTTCAATAACTACCTATACGTATTCATATGTATTCACCAGTAGTGATGTGAAAAGCGCCAGGACTTTGACGCCAAGCGCCAAAAGCGCCATGGCGCTTTTCCGACCCACAGCGCCAAGCGCCAATGGCGCCACAGCAAAACGGCGCCAGCGCCAGGCATTTTGTTCCTGGCGCCGGGTGAAAATAGCGCCAAGCGCCAAAAGCGCCATGACGCTTTTCAAGGGCATGGCGCCAAGCATGACGTTTTATTTCTCATATCACCGTTTATTCATCGTTGTGCTGTAAATCCGGCTTTATTAGGTGTAGTGATGGAAAAAGCGCCAGGATGTCGGCGCCAAGCGCCAAAAGCGCCATGGCGCTTTTTGGACCACCGCGCCAAGCGCCAATGGCGCCAGAGCATTTTAACGCCAAGCGCTAAAAGCGCCATGGCGCTTTTCTCAACGACGGCGCCAAGCGCCAATGGCGCCAGAAGGCAATGGCGCCAAGCGCCAATGGCGCCAGCGCCAAAATGAATTTGCTTCTTACAATGCACACACAATTCTTGGTGTCGTAAATATATCGGTAATTCTCTCTTTGTAAGCTGTAGCAGTTCTGAAACGACTAGCAGTATCCTCATTTTTAGCCAAAAAGCATTCCTATTTAACATTGTAAAAACCTTCGATGTTGTATTGTACCATTTCAGTTTTCACCGAAGTCACGGTGAAAACTAGTGTGTTTAGTCAAATTGTGCCAGCTTCTAACGCGAGAGCCTACTTCTTTTCACACCAAGTACATCTTCAGACCTATTTACAAAACACTTTTCCCTATGCAATGGCAAGTAAATTGCAAGAGAATGTGGAGTAATTACTGGAACAATAGGCAACAGTTCTATTGTTTTAGGCTGCTCCAAGAATTAAAATGCAGACATCCACTTTTAATTTCATCATCATTTAACAGTCTTCTTTTGACTTTTTGCATCAAGACAGTTTTTACTTTTTACTACTTACCTATTCACTCACTAGATATTTTGCAATTTTTTGGCGCATTAGTGTACAATTTCACACATAAAAATATTGGTGGTTGTTTTAATTAGTTTTGCGTTTTTTAACTGTAAAACCTTCCATTTGTTCATGCTAGCGTGTAAGGATACCCCCACCTTCTTCTGAACCCGTCCCATATACTTCCAAAGTGTGCCCCCCCAATGTAGCCTTCGAAATATAACAAATGTATAACGAGTCAAAATATAGGTAAATGGATTTTTGGACAAAAATCACCACTCACCACTTGCTTAATGTAACATCACAAAGTCCTGGCGCATGTCTGGTATACATTTAAATTTATAAAAGTACGAATTCTGTGCATTTTTCGCTGTCTGGTGGTGGCGCTTTTTTGGCGCTTTTTAAAATGCTAGCGCCAGGCGCCAAAGGCGCCGCCGATAGATAGCGCCAACCGCCAAAAGCGCCATGGCGCTTTTTCAGACCCCGGCGCCAAGCGCCAATGGCGCCAGAGCGTTTTAGCGCCAAGCGCCAAAAGCGCCATGGCGCTTTTCCATCACTAATTAGGTGTTTAATTAACGGCGGCAAAACTTAAAAATATAGATAGCAAGGACCATTCGAGTTTCCATTATGTTGGAGACAGTTGTGCTTCTACTGCACTTCAGTTACATCATGAATTGTCTTCTATGTTTAACCAGGGGCCAGTTCCGCAAGTGGAGAAGTGAAAGTGCAAACGGCAAAACGAAGCAAAATGGCAAGTCAAGTTAAAGAACAAATGTGCCATTTCACTTCTCACGTCTCATTTTACTTCGCTTTTGCCATTTCACTTCGCTTTTGCTGTTTGAGCTTTCACTTCTCCACTTGCGGAACTGGCACCAGCACAAACATTTCTTCAATTTCACAACCCTTCTTTATGATGGTTTCATTAATTAATTGTTTTAAGGCATTTTGTGAAGCTTCAATGCACACATTTGTGCACAGTGATTCACTAACATGCTATGTTTGTTGTAAAGTTCAAATCATACGATATTCTGTAATAAATTTATTGTGACAGTGACTATTTAATTGATAATCCGTGATTATTATTGCACAATATCGACTATCAAATCACAAGTCAGTAACCAAAATCGTGTTACATCAATCTAAATATCTTATCGAAATTACAACCATGGAAGTTCACTCACCGATTGTCCAGGAAAAACAATCGGCGTTTTTTCATATAAAAAATCACCAAAACATCAAATTCCCAAAACAAATCCACCAAAGTGAACACAAACACTGGTTTTCAACCGAAATTTCGAAAACTCACAAATCAATTTTGCAAACATTCGAGTTTTCTATAAACAGTTGACGGATAATCAAAAATAACTCAAACCCAGTTTACCAGTTCACGAAATCTCCTCTGCAAACCAGTTTCCCATGCGAACACAAAATCACACCCGTCAACTGAATTAAGTCAACTGCTCACTTGCCACTAGTTTTCAAGGCCACGCAGACACCAGCTGCCATCACAGCAACCACCACAGCAAGAAGCCCGATTGTTAGCGCCACTGGCGACAGGCAAACGTCGGTGGCTGATTCGGTGCGGAGCACGATGGGCTCGTGCAGGAAACGGGGGGCGGGCGCGCGGAATTGCAGCTCTTTGGGCAAGGCGGGGGTCTGTGGGGGTAGGGGGGGGGTTGATTGAGGGAAGGGGGTGGATGAAAGGGGTTATTTTGGGGTGTTTTGGATCAAAATCTTAGACTTTTGGATATTAAATGTGTGTGATTTGTCTGTGAAAGCTAGACCAGGAACTGTGTGATTATTCAAGGAACTATTCAAGCTTCAAGGAGGGATTTTTCAAGTTGGGGATTATTCAAGTAAGGAATTATTCAAGTGGGGGATTATTCAAGTAGGGGATTATTCAAGTGGGGGATTATTCAAGTGGGGGATTATTCAAGTGGGGGATTATTCAAGTGGGGGATTATTCAAGTGGGGGATTTTTTAAGTGGAGATTATTCGAGCCCATCAGCGACCCCCACCCACCTGGTCATTGATATCCAAGGTCTCCACGTGGCTGCTGACGTCGACGCTGCCCACGTCCCTCTCAGCCAGGACGATGCTCCTCTTCTGCCTGGCCGGCAGGCCGTCGCCGTCGCCGCGGCCGTCTGGTTCAGCGCAGTCCGGACGGGCGCACTCGCCGTTGGGTTCCTGGGGGGGGGGTGCAGTGGGGTTTGTGAAGTGTGAGGTGTGGGTCAAGTGTCAAGTGTGAAGTGGGGTGAAGTGTCAAGTGTGGAGTGCTTGCGAGATGGGTGGGTAACGCTGGTTGGTGTGGGGAAAATTTGTATTTTTTGTACATTTTTTTGATCAAGTACCAAACAGCTAGGAAAACACCCTGCTGTAAGATGGAAAAACGTGACACAAAATTTAGCCCCTTTGAACGAGTATGACCTTCACCAGAGCCACCCATAAACCCTCAAAAATGTCGAAAGCCACGTAAAAAGTTCCATAAAATGACACTCTTCCAGGAAACCCCGTTCCAAAAAACACCTACCTTCACAGTGATCTGAATCTGGCAAGTGAAGTACAGTTGAGGCCTGTCAGCATACTTGAACACGTGGACTTCCTTGCCGGCCATCAAGTCTGCGGGGTAGTCCAAATTGCCGACCAAGTACCTGTCCAGGGAGCAGCCATCGTCGTCGATAAGGTCCAATCTGTCGCCGGCGCCGTCGTCCACGTAGCAGCCGTAGACCACCATGCAGAAGGTGTCGACTGGGGTGGGGGGGGGGGGGGGTTGCGCAGAGTAGCACAGTGGTGGGAAAGGGAGATTTTGGTGAACTCATAAATCAATGAGTTCACCAGAATGAAGGCGTTTGGGTTTACCAGGATGAGGTATCTGTCAACTACAGTTCAAAAAATTTAGAGACTTCAAAAAGGTTAGATGAGTTTCTACCTTTGTGGTTCGTTTTTGGTTGATAAATATGATTTTTCAAAGTTGAGTATAGATAAAATGCAATGTTGAAAACCATATCTTCTCACTAGTCAGTATAACACCAAAAAGCCCAAAATATTCAGAAATTCACCAAAAAGCTCATTCCCTGCCACTCAAACTTCACAAAACTGACAATCACTCAAACAACCCTCCCAACCCACTGGTCTCAGTATCGCAAGTCCATTTGTGGTAAACAGCCTGTCCAATGATGGCATATTGCACGATCGCCGCACCTTCGGCATCGCTTTCCAGGATTTCGTAACGGCACACTGGCATGGGCACAAATTGAGTTTGGAAGCCGGTGGTGATCATGCTGCGAAATTTAGGGGTGGGGGATTATTTGAGTGGGGGGGGGTTGTGACGGCGTTCTCGATTTTTGTGATATTTATTTGTTTTCACTAGGTAAAGAAAAAGAAAACGAACTAGGTAAATTTCTTTCAAAAACCAATAGGTAGTTTGAAAAACAATTTCATCTTTTTTTTACATTTTCACGATTTCAAACATCTCAGTGTTTGTGATCAGGCTCGCAAAAGCACGCCCAAACACACCAAAAGAGAGCACGCAACAGAAGATAAAACCCCTGCTCAAACACAGCCACCCCCAGCCAAACAAACCTGACTTCGATCTCAGTACTGACAGTCTTGTCCGCCTCCATGTAGAAGCACTGAATAGTGTAGGCCCTGTCGACCTTGGTCAAGAACCTCGGGTGGAAGTTGATCACCACAGTTGTCCTCACGAAGATGCCCTTGGGCTCGAGGGACCTTTCCCGGGCCACGTTGCACGTGTCGAATGGCAATTCGATGGTGCCCACGGCTGAATTGCCGTCGGCTGAGTTGCGGCAGCCGTCTGCTTGCCGATCGAAAAGTCCCTGTGGGGGGGGGGTGTATTTGAGGTGGGGTTGTTGTGGATTGGGGGGTACAATGGGGGGCACTTTCAGAGCCTGAACAGTGGTCTGGAAAATCTCGAGTGTCATTGCAAATTGTTGATGACATTTGACATTTTCGGGGTTGGGACCGTGGGAGTGCCACTTGGGACAAATTGGCAGAACGTGAACACATATTACCTGTTTAATTTGAAAAGTTGAAATCGGTTGAATGCATATTTGAATGTAGAGCTATAGCAGGTATAAAAATTATGGCTATTGTAGTTTCAAGATTTCAGGATATGTCAATTTGTTTTATGCACGTTTAGCTACGCAAGGAATGCCTGTTTAAAAGATCGTTCTTGTGAGAAAAGCACAACGGATTGCTTTTTGCTGTAAATTTTGAAATATTCATGCACCAAAATGATCGAACCGGTTCAATGCAAAAATAAATTTAATCAATCAAAGCCAGGGTTGGCAAAATCTCAGAAAAGAAAAAAAATAAAATAAAAATAAAATGAAAAATTGAAGAATAAAATAAAATAAAATAAAATGGAAAATTTCAAAATAAAAATAAAAATTGTATAAAAATTCGAATTTTTGTAAAATTTTTGTAAAATTGTATACAAATTCATATTTTTGTAAAAATTGTATAAAAATTCATATTTTTTGTGAAAATTTTTTTCTGTTGTTTATAGTTCAACCTGTTCATTCGCAGAGCTGGGGCAGTCCCAAGCCATGTAAAGTGTCAAAATGTCACATGAAATGGAATGGAAAGTGTCAATTGTCATGACAAATATAAATAAAAGTGGAAACTGTAAAGCAAATTGTATTGAAATCTTATCTTTTGTATCCAAATCTTGTTGGTTTTGTAACCAAATCTTATGTGAACATTTGGATATGCCAATTGACTCTTTACTACATTTGTCATGACAATTGACACTTTGCATGATGTTTTACAAATGCGCCCAGCACACTCCAGTAATCCTTCTACTGAAAATGCAAACCATTCTTATCGATACTTGTAATTTAACACTTGCAACTAGCTAACAATACATACTACATGCAACTTTTGCAAAGTAATGTATAAATTTGTCACACGTTTTTCATGTTTAGGTCTAATTTACACATTTTTCTGACCTTGCATGCAAGATTCTGATTTTTTTTGTAAAATTTCTGTAAAATTTTTGTAAAATTTTTGTAAAATGGTCCATTTTATTATTTTATTATTTTTTTGGAATAAAATAAAATAAAATGAAACAAGAATAAAATAAAAATAAAATAAATTTTTATACAATTTTTATACAATTTGTATACAAATGATTTTTATAAAACCAACCCTGATCAAAGCAACTCCAATAAAGGAACCATCCAACTGCTTAAAATGAACGCACTTCCAAACCTCCCAAAACCAACCTTCACGTAAACGTGTCCCTCGAAGTTGTTCTGCGTATTGAAGGTGATCTGAATCCTATCCGGTCCGCACTCGATTTCCGGCTCGCCCTCGACGCCGTTGTCGACGGGGATGGCCATACTGGCGCTCAACAGCGCGGCGAGCACGAACAGCACCAACATGTTGGCTAGTGAGACGGTTGCCTTCCGGACTCGTTGTCTAGTGAGCTTGTGTTACTGGTGAAGTGATTGGACTGAAGTTTGGGCGGTCTTTATATATGAATAGCCTGAGCGTCGTTTGAGAGCGGTTTTTTGCGTCGCCGCGCTAATTTTTAGTTTATTTATCGTTTATTGCCGCCGGCTGTTCTATGCAAAAAAAATAATTAAATTTCCCGGAACTTGATGTTCGCGTAATTTTCGATCGTTAGCTCGCAGCGTATGCCGCATTGTTCATCGATACCGATTTCGATACACCTACCTACCTATGCATTCGAATGGATAGACGGAAAACTACTGGAATTTCTTGATATTTTAGGGCAAATTTCATGCATTGTCAAGTTGTCAAATGAATACTGTGTAAACCTCCGTGTTTAAAAGTCAACTCCGACCTCCTTGAATAAGTCCCTCTCCAAAACTTCTGAGAAATAATAACTCCCCCGGGGCCTGGGGTCTTATTCGAGGATATACAGTAAATGACTGTTTGAATGCTTTGAGTATTCTCGGCACTCCTCCGCAACGATGGCAAAAATACACATATTAAATACGGAAACTCAATGAGTTTCCGTTTTTTTGTTTAACACAGAAACACGGAAACTCAGCAATTTTGAAAAACACGGAAACTCAAAAGAGTTTTTTTTCAGAGAACATGGAAACACGGAGACACAGAAAATACGGAAATGTTTTTTGCGTTTTTTTCAGGCACATGATTTAAACTGAACAATGTGAGTATGAACATACATAATGTATGGGTGTATAGTATTTTTATATGTATTTACATGAGTCAGTTAATCAGGCTCTCAATAAATATGTTTCTGATGAGCTGACATGGTTTTTGCAAAAGAATGTGATGATTTGAAGAAGAAAAAAAGATTTTGCTGCTGTCAAGTTTTGGTGTGGTTTTGGAGACAAGGCGGTGTACTTAGCATGCCAGTGTCCACTGACAGTGTGGAGGGTCCCTTAAGCCAGTGCCCAGGATATTGGGCGCTAGGCATCTCCATATGAACCCATTGGCCCCATGCACACTAGTTTACTGGCGTTTTCAGTTTACTGGCGGTAAACTCCATTTTTTAGTTTACCGGCTAAATTCACGCATAGTAAAAGTGGGCGGAGTTTAGGCCGCCATCTTTATTTTTTTCAAGTTTGCCTGTGATGTGAATTTACGCTGTAAACATTAATTTCTAATTTCTTTAATTGTGGAAGAACGGAGCATTGTTTATGCAATTTTTTTGCGTCATCGTGTACAGTACGTTGTGTAGATGTTGTCAAAATTTTTAAAATATTTTTAAGTGCAACATTGGATTTTATATTGAATTTATCATTTTTTTGTGGAAATAAATTTTTATAAAATCACCTGTTACGTTTTTTCGTTTATTGAAACGTTCTAAATTATCAGTTTTCTTTGCGCTATCGATTGGTGTACACAGCGGACATGAAATATAAACTTTCGATTTTTTATGATTTTATTTCAATTAAACGCAAATAAATCACTAGCACGTGAACGGAAAGCCCGAATCCGGAAAAAAAAATCACACATGAAAGAGGAACATTAGCTGCACACATCACACAATTTTTCGCGGCGTGAAACGAAAGACTTTGCGAATTATGATTTAATCACAATTAAAAAAGAAAAAATCAGCCAAAAATCAAATAGTGAATGAAAATTGTCCATTCAACGACAGTGTACTACATAACAACCATTATAACCGGTTGCAATCAAAAAATGAAGTGTAGCTGTAGCAGATAGCATGAAAATGAATTTTTTTTATTTGTTACATCAGTTTACCATTCCAGTGCCACTTTAATGCTAACTGCCACTGCAACGGAAATATTTCAGTTTGATTTTTATATTCAACGTAGTTGCAAATTCAGCAGTCAGCGGGATTCACCCACGGAACACGACCGGCGTCCGTCATCATCCACTCCTTGATTGCATCCCTGATGGGGCGCGCATCTCTTTCGTCAACGTCCCTTCGGATTGGCACGTTATCGATCGTATCCATGTTGTCGTACACTGGTCGCCACTGCAGCTGTGTATGGGAATGAATTTATGTGATGTTGAATTGTAACAGTGAATATGCAAGGTAAACTTACATTTCGCTCAACAGTGTCGTTCGGGTCATCTTGTGGTTTTTCATCGCCATTTTCATCAAATTGGTTGGCAGCACTTTCCCTGCGGATATCACGCAGCCAATTGTGCAGGTGGCAACAGGCCATAACCAGTCTTTGTACGCGTGGCGGTTCCATCGCGATACAGGTCATCAGTATGCGCCATCTGCCAGCCAAAATACCAAAGACGCATTCGACAGTGCGCCTAGCTCGGGATAAGCTGCAGTAGTTGCAGTCAAATTTAGATTTCAGTTTTACCAAACAACGCTTCTTTCACAATATTCAAACACACCGATAGTTGAAGTGTCGCTGGCTGTCATCTGCATGCAGCGCATATGGCACCATACACCACTTGCGCAACGCGAACGCTTGATCACCCACAAAATAACTCGGAATGGTATTTGCAGGTTGGTTGGCATCTGCACCGGGCAGCAAGCACAGTGGCGCCATAAGCATTCTGCCATGTCTGTGTAAATGTATCACTTTTATCATGTGTAAATGTATAGCACCTCATTGGAACATGTCAAAAAGGATGTAAACTCACATCAAATCCTGCCCGAAATCAGACGTGATCAGCACAGCACCATCTGCTTGTGACCCCGGCATACCGATGTCCACGTACTGAATTTTCAAATCTGCGCTGGCGCTGATGAACAGTATAATCGACGAGAAGCCCTTGTAGCACCAGTATCTCGTTCCACCCTCTGCAAGGCGTTTTTCATTTACTTTTGTAACTGTAAACTTTCCACCTCACTGCACAGTCGCGCAATTTGGCCCTTTTTTAAAAAAAATCATAACTTTTTTTTGGATAACTTTTATGAGAAGCCAGGTACGTCAGAAGAAGCGCAATTTTTTTCTCTACAAGTACATCCAAAAATCATTTGCACAACATTCCCATGACCCAAATGAAGTTACTTTCAAATCGGTGGGGGTTGCGGTTAAACTCAAGCAAAAGCGACGATTTTGCGACGTTTGCGACGCAAAATGCGACGAAAAGCGACGTTTTCACAAAAAAATTTGCAACCTTGGTAAACTGGCGACTATTTCTGATTGAAGGCGACGCACGCGTTGCAAGCGTCGCAAGTGTCGCAAATGCGACGCTTAGTTTACCGTGACGTTGCATACGACTCACCATGTTTATGTTTACTGGAAACAACACACATGAGGGCAAAAGTAGAATGCGTAAAATGATATGTACTTACCAGCGGGTTTGCGAATACGGATGTGTTTGCCATCCAGACTCCCCACACAGTTCGGCATCTGCCACAGTTTCCAGTATTGCTGCGCGAAATCTTTCATTTGCCCTAAATCACTCCCCATAGGTTTCAAGTGGTCCTTCAAAACTTTCACTATTCCGGTGGACACTTCGTCAATAATCGTTCTAATCGTAGCGCCGGAAATCTGTAAATGTTTTTCCAAAATACAATGAACTATAAAGCAATCTAAAAGCATGAAAAATGGTATCACCTGTGACTGGCCGGCACAATCTTCAACTTCCCGGCCGTTTGCGCATGTATACAGAAAGTAAAACGGTCGCATTTCTGTTGTCACTACAGCGATGTGTCTTCTTTCATCTCGTGTTCTCAGGTACTGTTCACCAGTTTCAGGGTCGACAGCTGTAAGCATCGCGTGCAGCTGTTCGAATTCAGTTGGCCACAGCTGTAATTAATTTGTAATCATTGTGAACGTTATCGGTAAACTGAGTTCATTCATACATATCAGTTTACTGTTCGATTGCAATGTTGTTGTAAACAATAACATGAAAATGTCACAACACAGTAAGTGATGTTATATACGTCTGTATATTTTACGTAAATAACAGAAATTGTGGATAAGATAAGCCTTGCGTCAGTGAATTATCACAGTTTGGGGAACAGTACTAACCTTTTCAACACGTTTATTCAGATCAGCCGGCGCGAGCTGGGGCACTACGCGTGGAAAATCGAGTTGGACAAGGTGCGAACCGACTTGAAGGCGGACATCATTTTTACCCTGGTGCACCAAATGCGGCAATCGGAGGCCCAGGCTATGCAACTGGCGGAAGAAATGATCCAGTTCTCCACCATGCCCATGATTGTGTTCAAAGACGGAAAGGCCAGTAGATGTTGGTTTACTGAAATGTATCATTTAATGTTGTTTTTATGTTTGTACGTTTGTAGCAGTGGTTGTGCACTTTACAGCGACCGATTGGCGCCGGGCAATGCAAGTTAACTGGCACAACGTGTGCCAGGGAAACTTCTACATGATGCTCGGCAAATTGGTGAAAACCACGTTCACGCCGGAGAAATTTGAGCCGCAAAGTATGGCGGTGCAACTCGTGGATTACCGAGTGAAACAGGCTGCGAGTGCCGTTCCCCCCGCGCCAGGGACGGTGCAAACGGTCGATAGCCCACCGCCGGAGGACTTTCACGAGGCGCCCGACATGGCGCAGGACAACGCGCCCATCATGGCGCAGGACAACGCGCCCATCATGGCGCAGGACAACAACCAGGTGCGAGTTGCATGAATGTAACAGGAAAATTGTAAGGAGTGAAGAAAAATGTACTTTGTGTTAACGTTAAAGTGTAATAGTAAATTGTTTTTGTTAAGTGTTACGTTTTGACCATTTTAGTTTTATTTCCCGTTTTTAATATACACTTTTTTACATTGCCGTAACCACCGCCAGACATGCCGCGTGCACGAGCCGCTGACGAACCCCCAGTTTCACATTGTGCTGCAACAGTGCGCGCCCATTATCGACAAGATGGACGTTGCAGCGATCCGTGCAATGCGCCAAAATATGGAAAGTATGCTGTCGCAGTGCACCCAATCGGTAAACTATTCTTTATTGTCATGTATTCAGTCAATTCTACCATATCTTTCAAATGTGCTAATTTGCAGAGCACAAGCGTGAATGCGGACAGCGTGAAGCGCAGCAAACTGCCCTGCATTTGCTCCTTCATCAAGAACATACGGTTCATCGGCGTGGTGCAGCAGGAAATCGGCGTCATCAACACGCTGCTGAAGGTTGATCTGAACAAGTTCTGTGACATGATCAAGGACTTCATCATGAACCAGGTTATTTGATTAATAAACATTTTGAGAATGGAGTGTGTGTGTTTTCGGGACTGTTGCCTTGAACGTATCTCAACGTCACCACTTAAAAGTAGGAAAAAGTAATTTACTTGAAACGTTTCGTAAATGATGTTAACTTTTCGTAGGAATCCGCCCATACTGGAACGACCAGTTTGCCGATCGTTGCGGCTCCGCCTGCCAATCCGTCTGGCAGTGCGCTGCTCGAACGCCGCCGCCGCAGGACCAGCGGGCTCATTGTGTCGCCCCTCGCCGCGCCGCAAAAGAACGCGGAAATGGACTACAACGTCACGCCGGTGCAGGTGAGTATAACGGTGGTGTTTCATGATGTACGTAAACAGCATGTAACTAACAACCCTGTACTAACTACTAATGTTACTTACATCAGAAAACAAACCCGGGCAACTTTGCGTTTCCGCAGCAGGAGGCGAAAGTTGCCGAACCGGACCAAGATGACAGTCTGGTACAATACCTGGCTCAAATTGTGAGGATTGCACTCTTTCTTTTGTGTCAACAAACTACTTAAGATGCATCTTTTGGTAAATTGAAAATGTGTAATTTAAAAGATTTACTTCTTGTTACTTTTGATGAAATCCAATTTACACATTCTTATACATATTTCGGTAAATCAGTGTGCACAGTGGTACTTATTTGTAGTAGTGCATTTCTTTATGATTATGATAAAGTGACATATCGTACTTACAGCCGACGCAACAACTGGACCAAATTGCCCACCATGCAGAAATTGCCCACTCCGCAACAGAACCTGCAAGCACCGAGTTTGCCGTACACGTCACCGGTGAATGTGAACACAGCGACGACCATTGCCGCACACTTGATGCAAAGGCAGGCTTCTGAGGTTGCCCTGGCTGCCAAGCTTCAGGCGACCCGCTTTGAGGTGAAGCACTTGCAGCAAGCCCTGCAAAACGTTAACGTTAGTAAGACATTTCATTACTTCTTCATGTGCAATACCATATGCAAATTGAAATTTCTCATGTATATTTGCAGTCGTGCCACCAGGTGGATGCCACTGAAGACGGCATCACGTACTCGTTTGTGGCATCGCAGGCGCCGCAGCGGCAGCATCAACAGCTGCAGTATGCCGAGGTGACTGACAGTTTCTGTTTTTTTTTCCTACTTATAATTCAGTGTTAAGAAGCAAGTAAATTCTATCCGCTTTTTTACAGCCCGCTGAAATGGACTGCGAGAACGACGATGGCGTCGTGCTGTTGCAAAGTGCCCAGAAACGCACTGGCCAGCCTGTACCGGACACAGAATGTGATGCGAAGCGGTACCGCCTGACAGTAAGTTTCTGTCTGCAGTGCTTCTGTTGTACAACTTTGTTGCCATTATAAAATGATAATATAAACTCAGAATCAGACTGCTGCCAGTTCCCCGGCCAGCGCGCGCAAAAGTGCAAAGAAGAGCGAGCAAGCGGCTGCCGGGACCAAAGCGGTTAGGATAGAAAATTGCTTCGATATTTTGCTTCGTACTGTAATCTATGTTTACAGTATGAAAATGTGCAGACAAGCGAACCGCCGCCGACCAGTGAACAGCGCCGTACCGTGCCACAGCCGATCCGCCAATCGCGCGCCGGTACGACGCCGCGCAATTGCCCTTTGGATGAGGAGGGCTACGCAAAACGACTGGCGGTACGTCTTGGGTTCAATTGTGGTTTTCGGTGTTGTACATGTTTCTATGTGCAGTGTCTACTAGACTTTAGTATTTCTACAGTAATTGATATGTACAGTTCCCCAGTGTGCATATATATATATCTGGGAAACAGTTGGAAACTTTTCTATAAGTTTACCATTACAGATGTTCATAGATGTAAACTGTTTACTTCTTTTTAACAAATAGAACGGTATACTGAAATTGCACACATTCTCAGGCGATCAATGAAGACTACTATGAGGAACTGGAGGATTTTGATGATTGAAATGTTGTTTTTTTTGGTAATGTGAAAGGGGCGTGTGCCTCTGTGCATGTTTACCCCATGTGCATGTCAGCGGTATTCTACATGTTGACTTTCCACGAGGCTCCAGGGGATTGGGTAGACTCCTCTGGAGCGATTGATAGTTCTTAAAAATAAAACACATGGACTAGTCGTTTCAAAGGTGAAAATATATAAAAAGTTATGGAAATTGTCGAATTTGAGTTAAAATTATGGTCCACATGCACACTGGGTTTACATGCACAGATGGCTTCAGTCATGTGAAAGTGCTGAAAGTAGTGAATACGTTTTAATGCAGTTTCTTATCATTTTACGTTTTCATACAGTTCCTTTTTTTGTAACATTTCAATCATTCGCAAATTATCACATTTCAAAGTGAAAACGTTACGTACTTTTTTAGTTTCTTCCGTATACAATTGTCAAATTTCGCATTCTGAGATAGGTAAACAAGTTTTAAATTTTGCTCAAAAGTGTAACTCTTGTCAACAGCAATATAGTCTTGTTTTTGTTTTTTCTTAGTTTTTGTTACAGCGAGAAGGAGAATGATTTCTTTTTACAGTTTTAGATTTAAATTGAAAATTGGCGAGTACAAAGTTTGGATTTTTTTTTGTCGCACTTCCTTTCTTTTTGTCGAAGCAAGAAGGAGAATGATTTCTTTTTTTACAGTTTTAGATATACATTGAAAATTCGCGAGTACAAAGTTTGGATTTTATTTTGTCGCACTTGCATTTCTTTTTGTCGAACTTCCATACAAATCATGTGTCCATGTAATTTTTAATTTTTCTATCTGTAACAACATGATGAAATCACGCAATAAATATGTTAGGTAGATTTCAATTTGTAAATTGAAGTAAAAAGTAACAAAAACGAATTATTAACAGTCACGATAAAGAACAAATGTTAGCAGACACACACAAACGTAATTGTCACGTCTAAATTGTCTACGTTTCGCAACAAAGATACGTTAGGGAATTTGAAAAGTCAAAAAAAATTAGTTTACTGCTCACCTGATAAGTCTCGGGGAATAAATCCTTCCTTATTTTTGGCTGTACGACGCGTCGCGAGTCGCATACGACGCGTCGCGCGACGAAAGCGACGCGTCGCATAATCGTCACTTCCAGTTTACCCAGCTGTGTCACATTCGTGTGTAATTGTGCAGCGCGTCGCACTTTTGTGACTTCCCGAAACCACTAACCCCAGAAAGTGAAACACCAACGTAAACTAAAGTACACACGTCGATCAAAAATGTAAACCGACGCGCGACGCGTCGCGTTTCAGTTTACATTTTTGATCGACGTGCCGTGTTGGTAAACTAGCGTGTACAGCCACATTTTCTCTTGAACGTGATTTTTTGTTGAAATTTTATGAGGTGTTTTGGGACGGGTAAGTAGTTCAGATACGTTGAAGGCTTCAACGATGTGCATGTTCAAATATAGTTGCAGTTTAATCACACAGTACAACATACAGTGCACATCCATTGAAGTATTTTATTGTACAGTGTGAATTGTCGTTTTTTTGACATTTTGTTGATGCTTATGCTGTGGGGTGAAAATGCTTATTTTTTTTGATTTTGTGGACTGTAGTGGACATTTTTGTGGACTTTTTGACACATGAACAAATATGCAGATCCTCAATACGTGGAACATCTATATCAGCAAAACCTATAGCAAAACCTATATATGATAAGAAAACCCCTGTTTTCACATCAAAATGCTGATAAATGCAACTTTTTGTTAGAAAACTTGAGTTTTTACCAAAAAACTTGAGTTTTTACAGGAACACTTGATTTTTTTCAAAAAACACTGAAATAAAACACGGAAACTCAACTTTTATTGATGAAAAAAACTCAAAACACAGGTATTCATTTTTGAAAAACTCAAAACACAGAAAGTGTTTTTTATTTGAGAACTTACCCATCGTTGCTCCTCCGACGTAATTTCGACCCTACGTTCAATTGGAAATTGCCATTCTATTGAAGGTATGTCGTTAGATTAGAAGAAATACGACATTTGTATTGTATTTACATTGTATTTTTCTGATCAATCACTGTCAATCATTATTTTCAACTTTCAACATATTCGCATTGCATTGCATCACAAGATTTTTTTTACCGTATTACCTCGAATTATCCCCCCCCCCTTGAATTAACCCCCCTCGAAATACCCCCCCCCCTAAATTTCGGCTGAGGAAATAATAAACCCCCCCCCCTCGAAATACCACCCCCCTAAAATTGAGTGTAACGTGAACGTACATGACAAATACCGCAGTTTGTGATCTGTACTATGCAGAACACACGTTAACACTGATGATTAGGTGACGTTAGGGAAGTGTTTTTGTGTATATATACAGTAATATATGCCTATAATCACATACCGTATTACCTCGAAATACCCCCAGGGGGTTTATTATTTCGCCAGCAAAATTTGAGGGGGGATAATTCGAGGGGGGGTTTATTCGAGGGGGGGGGTCTATTATTTCGCCAGAAATTTTCGAAAATTCCCCATACGCAGACGTAGAAAAATCGAACAATAACAGATTTATATGTGTTATAGGCATATATTACTGTATATACACAAAAACCCTTCCCTAACGTCACCTAATCATCAGTGTTAACGTGTGTTCTGCATAGTACAGATCACAAACTGCGGTATTTGTCATGTACGTTCACGTTACACTCAATTTTAGGGGGGGTATTTCGAGGGGGGGGGGGTTATTATTTCCTCAGCCGAAATTTAGGGGGGGTATTTCGAGGGGGGGTTAATTCAAGGGGGGGGGATAATTCGAGGTAATACGGTATAAATCTATGTGATTGTTCGATTTTTCTACGTCTGCGTATGGGGAATTTCCAAAAATTTCTGGTGAAATAATAGACCCCCCCCCCTTGAATAAACCCCCCTTGAATTACCCCCCCCCTCAAATTTTGCTGGCGAAATAATAAACCCCCTGGGGGTATTTCGAGGTAATATGGTATTAAATTATTGTAGATTACGTTGCCATGTGCAGGGTTGGCAAAATCTCAGAAAAAATAATAAAATAAAAATAAAATGGAATATTCAAGAATAAAATAAAATAAAATAAAATGGAAAATTTAAGAATAAAAATAAAAATTCGAATTTTTGTAAAAATTTTGTAAAATTGTATAAAAATTTGTATTTTTGTAAAATTGTATAAAAATTCATATTTTTTTGTAAAATTTTATCTCGTTGCTTGAGTTTCTACCTGTTTATTCATGAATCTGGGAGCAGTCACGAGTGTAAAGTGTCAAATGTCATGTAAAATGTCATGCAAAGTGTCAATTGTCATGCAAAGTGTCAATTGTCATGACAAATGTAAGGTAAAGTGTAAATTGTCATGACATGTAAAAAATAAACTAACAATTGTCAAGCAAATTGTGTCCAAATCTTATGTTTTATATCTAAATCTTATGTTTTGTATCCAAATTATGTTGTTGTTGAATCCAAAGCTTACATGAACATTTGGATACAAAAACATAAGATTTGGATACACAAATACAAGATTTGGATACACAATTTACACTTAGCATGACATTTGTCATGACAATTGCCACTTTGCTTGGAATTTGACATGACACTTGACATTTTGCATGACAATTGACACTTTACTTTACATTTGTCATGACAATTGACAAATTGCATTACATTTTACAAGTGTGCCCAGCACACTCCACTAGTCCTTCTACTGAAAATGCTAACCATTCTTATCAATAATTGTAACTTTACACTTGCAGCTAGCTAACAATACATACTGCATGCAACTTTTGAAAAGTAAGGGAAAAATTTGTCACAGGTTTTTCATGTATAGGTCTTATTATAACATTTTTCTGGCCTTGCATGCATGATTCTTGCATGCATGATTTTTTGTAAAATTTTTGTACAATTTTTGTAAAAATTTTGTAAAATGTGTCATTTTATTTTATTAATGACTTTTGGGAATAAAAAAAAAAAATAAAATGAAACAAGAATAAAATTAAAATAAAATAAAATTTTTATACAATTTTACTAAAATGAATTTTTATAAAACCAACCCTGGCCATGTGCAACGATGGGTGAGTTCTCAAAATAAAAACACTTTCTGTATTTTGAGTTTAAAAAAAAAAATATCTGTGTTTTGAGTTTTTTCATGAAAAAAACTCGAGTTTCTGTGTTTTATTTCTGTGTTTTTTGAAAAAACTTGAGTTTTTTGGTAAAAACTCGAGTTGTTTACAAAAAGTTGCATTTTACAGCATTTCACTGTTGAAACAGTGGTTTTCTCATCAAATATTTATTGGTTTTGCATACTTTTTGTCATGTATTTGAAAATTTTCATTAGTTCACTGGAGTTAGTTCCAAATGGGTGACCAATACCTTTGACAGCTTGGGAGGTGAGGAGCCCTCAGCTCAATTGTGTGAGCTAGCAGACCCTGGTGGACACTCGTCAACACTTCGATCACAACAGTCCTTTATATTGTCGAAACCACCAGAGATGCGGACACCATTATTTTTGGATACTTTTTTCATCGTTAAACTTGGATACTACCGTATTTCCTCTAAATACCCCCCGGGGGTAATTGTTTCATAGTGGTCCCGAGAGGGGGGGGGGGGGGTTAAACGAGGGGTTTTTTTCGAGGGGGGGTTATTATTTCGTCAGAAATTTTTTGAAATCCTAGTACAAAATCGTTGTTTGTGACATGTGCTGGGGTAGAAAAATGCATCAATAACTGACATGTATAGACTCCTGTAGACTAATATTAGTACGCAGATGGTATAAACACTGTTCTAACGTGATTCCGACAGTGTTTTAACGTGTGTTCTGCACTGCGCAGAACACAAACTGCAGTATTTGTCATGTACGTTCTCTTTACACTCAATCTGGGGGGGGGGGTATTTTGAGGGGGGGGGGGTGATTGTTTCATAGTGGTCTCGAGAGGGGGGGTCAAACGAGGGGGGGGGTATTTCGAGGAAATACGGTATGTACATATTTACACACTATACATACATGCATACCTTATGTAGGCACATACACACATTGTTCATTTCAATCTTGTGCCTTCAATTGCTTGGATAAAAAATAACTCAAAAAACATTTCTGTATTTTATGTGTTTCCGTGTTTCCGTGTTCTCCAAAAAAGAACTCATTTGAGTTTCCATGTTTTCCAAAATTGTTGAGTTTCCGTGTTTCTGTGTTAAACAAAAACACGGAAACTCAATGAGTTTCTGTATTTAATATGTGTGTTTTTGCCATCGTTGGCCATGTGTGCTGTCCGCCAAGTATACCCAGGTCTAAAATCGACCGTAGGCAGTGGCTGTCCAAAAAAATAGCCAACCTCAATTGTGTGATGCAGACATTGTGGACAAAACCAAATTATGTCGTGAATACAGTCGGTTATGTGAGCACCCGTAGCGCAGACGAAAACGATGGAATACGCCAGGATGGGGTGGCTACACTTAAAAATGTACTTTGCCAATTAGAGGAGCTCGCTTTCACCAAGAAGTTTATTGTTAGTTTGCCCTTTGCTTTTTAAATAAATACTTTCATACAGCCAACAATTTTTCAAACATTTATTTTTTCATTTATGTAAACAAATTTGACACGGAATGTTGGGCTCAGAGTTGATCACATTAATGAACTTTTTTCAAAATAAATGTATATGAAAATACTTCTTTTACTCACCGTTAAGAACGGAAAATGTAAAATACCGTTTTTACACATGGTCATAAGTCATGAATACATGTGAGTAAAATACCTACTTTCTTTGTTCAGAACAATAAAAATTGAGTATTTTTCCTTTCGAGAATTTCATTAGTAATGGCGCCTTTCCATCACTGCCCATCGCCGATCACGTTCACTCACAATCGTCCGCACTAGTGATGGAAAAGCGCCATGGCGCTATTTTTCTGTGGCACAAGGAACAAAACGTCTGGCGCTGGCGCTTGGCAGTTGGCACTAGCGCCAACGCAAAAAGCGCCCTGGGGCTCCTGGCGCTCGGCGCTATTTTGCGATGGTGCCATTGGCGCTTGGCGCTGGTGTCCGGAAAAACGCCAGGGCTCTTTTGGCATTAGCGCCAAAGTCCTGGCGCTTTTCCAACACTAGTTGTAGCACCCTCTCCGCCCAGGCAGCCACGGCGCTGCGCAACCGCCGCATGGCGTCCGGCTCGGTGCTGGTGCTGTCCGAGCACTGGGGCTTGGCTTCGGTCGTCCGCTGCCAGCACATGTGCGCCAAAGATCGATTCTGCTACTCGTTCAGCTACGGGTCGGACTCGGCCCACTGCCAGCTGCACAAGCCCATGCCCAAGGGACACAATAATCACATCGAGACGATGGCCAACTATGAGTGGCGTTATTTGGCGTATTGAATGCGCCCGCGGACACTACCGTGTATACTAGAATAAGTACCCTGCGTTGAATAGTTCCGCTTGAATAATCCCCCCCTCTTAGACGAGTAAGGAAAAAGTAACACTCACCCTTCGAATAATTCCCCCCTTTAGGCATATGATAAATCTTTTGCACCCAATTTGAACAAGAATTACATGTTATTTAGAAAATGAAGCATATTTCATGAAATCAATTCATAGAAACATGCGAAAAAAAAATCGCAAAATAATAATTCGCCCCTTGAATCATTCCCCCTCGAATAGTTCCTCAAAAAAAGTCTGACAAAAAATAATTTCCCGGAGCAGTATATATTGTGTTTCATGATGTTTCATGCAAACAGTTTACCAAAATAGTCGACCATTTCATAATTATATTTTCTGAAGGCCTTGAGTGATTTTTTTTTTCACATTTGGGTAACGATGGCAAACCTCCCAGAAAAAAGTATTTAAATTTTTAAGTGTTTTTTCTAAAATGAATTTTCGAATTTTCGAATTTTTTCCCAAATTAATTTTCGAATTTCGAATTTAATTTTCGAATTTTCGAATTTTCGAATCTTTTTTGGCAATTTTCGAATTTTTTAAGTAAAATATTGAATTTGAAGCTTAAAACACAGTATTTTGACTGTTTTCATGTTTGGAGCCCCTTTTAACCTTTATTTCACTGTAAATGAAGCATGAAATGACAGTTTCACTTCACTTTAACATGACAAATGGTAGAAACACTTACCGTATTTCCTCGCGCTACCCCCGTGGAGTTTATTTTTTCAGAGTGGAAGTTTTGAGGGGGGTTAAACGAGGGGGTGTATTTCGAGGGGGGGTTAATAAATTCATAGTGCCCATTTTGAGGGGGGTGTATTTCGAGAGGGGGGTATTGCGAGGGGGTATTTCGAGGAAATACGGTATGTGTATCAGCTTGCACCATTTTCGCTGGGGCTGAATGTCTTCCAAAAAACGTTTGTGTAACTGCCCCTCCGATGACCCGCGAGCGATTTTTTGAATTGGTATCTGTATCCGCGGAAGTAGCTCGCCGTGGTACTTTCTAATTGTTTGGGCGGCTCTGTGCAGTGTGCACTCCTAAACGGATTTGATAGGGTCTACTGCTGCGCCACGGACGCCATTTCAATGCTTTTTAATGGGTTTTTTTCATTACATGAGATTTTTTCAGACCCAGCGCATATCAATTGTCGCTTTATTTAGCACGCTGAACTTAAGACTGTGTTTTGTCGCCTTGAATTACCTGAAAAATTCGAAAACTATTTTCGAATTTTCGAATTTTCGAATTTTCGAATTTTTTAAAAAATAAATCGATTTTTAAGTGTTTTTTCTAGGGGTGAAATAAAAATTCGAAAATTATGAAAAAATTCGAAAATTCTAAAATATTTTCGAATTTTCGAATCTTTTTATGCCATCGTTACATTTGGGGTAATATATTTATATATATTTTCCAAAAAGTAAGTGATTTTTTCGAATGCTATGTGGGCCCGATGCGTTGACAATTCAAGCTAGCGTTTGTTGTGGAGCTTGTGAATTTATAGGCATTTAGCGACGCATTTATCAAAACAAGTATTTTTTACGTAGACACCTAAATATCTAGTTACGTAGTCACATAGGTATTGACAATAATATTTATATATTTATAGTAACTACCGTATTTCCTCGAAATACACCCCTTGAATTAACCCACCGCCCCCTCGAAATACCCCCAGGTGTTTTTGAGCTGGGAAAAAATATGTGAGCACCAGTAGCGCAGACGAAAACGATGGAATACGCCAGGATGGTGGTACACTTAAAAATGTACTTTGCCAATTAGAGGAGCTCGCTTTCACCAAGAAGTTTATTGTTAGTTTACCCTTTGCTTTTTAAATCAATACTTTCATACAGCCGACAATTTTTTAAACATTCATTTTTTCATTTAAACAAATTTGACACGCAATGTTGGGCTCAGAGGTGTTAACATGAATGAACTTTTTCAAACTACCGCATTTCCTCGAATTACCCCCCGGGGGTTTATTTTTTCAGAGTGAAAATTTTGAGCGAGAAACGTGAAAAATGCAACAATAACCACCATTTATAAGTTTTTACAGCCTTATATAAGGACTAGCAGGATTCTCTCCGACCTTCGGTCGGGTTTTGTGGTTCTCTACAATTAATACCACAAGGATTTACAAACACAAAAAGAACAGCAAAACATAAACATAACCCATTAAGATTACAACAAAGTTTGACACCTTGCATAAACCACACTATCATATCACAAAACCTATACCACACAGAATGCACACTGCACACCATCATACCAAATTGCAAACTGTCCACATTTTACCATTGAGTTTATGCCCAACCATTTTAAGGAACTAATCAAAAATCTATTCCAAAAGATTGCATCTTTGGTATTGGTCTTGTTATTGTTGGTACATTACATCAAAATACATGGCTAGCATCAACCTTAATTAGAGTGGTGTATTTCCTATGATATGGCTTAAAGTCTAGACTGGTGTCTTCAATGGAGAGGTGGGTAAAGAGGTGGTGAAAAAAAATATGGGTCCTCTGTCATTGGAAGAAATATGATACTTTAGTTAAGTTTGCCCACATGCTAGGCATGTGTTTTGAAATGCAGTATGTAATGTACCAACAATAACAAGACCAATACCAAAGATGCAATGTTTTGTTTGGAATGAATTTTTGTAAACTTCCGTAAAATGGTTGGGCATGAAACTCAGTAGTAAAATGTGGACAGTTAGTGATTTGGTATGACGGTGTGCAGTGTGCATTCTGTGTGGTATAGGTTTTGTGATATGATAGTGTGGTTTATGCAAGGTGTCAAACTTTGTTGTAATCTTAAATTGGTTACATTTGTGCTTTGCTGTTCTTTTTGTGTTTGTAAATCCTTGTGGTATAAATTGTAGAGAACCACAAAACCCACTACTCAGAGGCTTGCAAAAACTGACACCCCAGTGGGTACCCCTCGCCACATGGCACCCCCCGGAGAACCCCCCAAAAATGGCACCTCCTGAGAACTGGCCAAAAATGGGCCCCCCTAGGGACCCCACAGAAATGGCACCCCCCTGAGGACCACCAAAAAATGGCACTCCCTAGGGACCCCCCAATAATGGCACCCCCCTAGGGACCCCCCCCCCCCCCCAAAAAAAAAATGGCACCCCCTAGGGACCCCCCCCCCCAAAAAAAAAATGGCACCCCCCTGGGGACCCCCCAAACATGGCACCCCCTTGGAACCCCCACAAAAATGGCACCCCCTGGGTACCCACCCAAAGATGGCCCCCCTGGGGACTCTCCAAAAATGGCACCCGCCTGGGGACCCCCCCAAATGGCATCCCCTAGGGACCCCCCCCCCCCAAAAAAAAATAGCACCCCCCTGAGGACCAGCAAAAAATGGCCCCCGTGGGGACCACCCAAAAAATGGCATCCCATGGGGACCCCCTTGAAATGGCACCCCCATATGTACCTCCAAAAAATGGCACCCCCTGGGCACCCCATGGGGACCCCCTCTAATCCTGTAAATGCAGCCCCTAATTTGTAAGCTCCCATAAACTCAGCCTCTAATTTGAAAACTCCCATAAACTTAGCCCCTAATTTGGAAACTCCCATAAACTCAACCCATAATTTGGAAACTGGTGTAAACTCAGCCACTAATTTGGAAACTCCCATAAACTCAGCCCCTAATTTGGAAACTTCTGTAAACTCAGCCCCTAATTTGGAAACCCCTGTAAACTCAGCCCCTCACTTGCAAACTCCCGTAAACTCAACCCCTAACTTGCAAACTCCTGTAAACTCAGCCCATAATTTGTAAGCTCCCATAAACTCAGCCTCTAATTTGAAAACTCCCATAAACTCAGCCCCTAATTTGGAAACTCCTGTAAACTCAGCCCCTAACTTGCAAACTCCTGTAAACTCAAACCATAATTTGGAAACTGCTGTAAACTCAGCCTCTAATTTGAAAACTCCCATTAACTCAGCCCCTAATTTGGAAACTCCTGTAAACTCAGCCCCTAATTTGGAAACTCCTGTAAACTCAAGCCATAATTTGGAAACTGCTGTAAACTCAGCCCCTAATTTGGAAACTCCCATAAACTCAGCCCCTAATTTAGAAACTCCCATAAACTCAGCCCCTAATTTGTAAACTCCCTTAAACTCAGCCCCTAATTTGGAAACTCCCATAAACTCAGCCCCTAATTTGGAAACTCCCATAAACTCAGTCCCTAATTTGGAAACCCCTGTAAACTCATTTTCAGGTTTATGGTAATGTAGTGTCAAAATGGAATGAATATTTCAAATCATTGCTATCATCAATCAACAAATGCATCAATTCACAATTTTTAATTTTTTAGCCCCGGGGGTTAGACTTAAAGGTTATGGTAATGTAGGGTAAAAATGGAGTGCACATCTCAAATCACTGCAATAAAAACCCACAAATGCATCATTTCACAAATTGAAAGTTTTTGGGCCCAGGGGTTCATTATCAGGGTTTTAGTAATGTGGTGTCAAAATGGAGTGCATATTTGAAATGGCTACAATCAGAAATCCACAAATGCATCATTTTATGATTTGAAGATTTTTGGCCCTGGAGGTTCATTTTCAGGGTTATGGTAATGTAGTGTCAAAATCAAGTGCACATTTCAAATGAAGGCAATCAAAAAGCCACAAATGCATCATTTCACAATTTCTAATTTATTAGCCCCAGGGGTTCAATTTAAGGCTTACAGTAATGTAGAGTTGAAATCGAGTTATTTCAAATCAGTGCAATTAGAATCCCGCAAAATGCATCATTAAACAATTCGAAATTTTTGGGTCTAGGGGTTCAATTTCAGGGTTTTAGTAATGGAGTGCATATTTGAAATCGCTACAATCAGAAACCCACAAATGCATCATTTTATGATTTGAAAGTTTTTGGCCCAGGGGGTTCATTTTTAGGGTTATGGTTATGTAGTGTCAAAATGAAGTGCATATTTCAAATGAGTGCGATCAGAAACCTGAAAATGCATCATTTCTCAAATTGAAAGTATTTGGCCCCATGGGTTCATTTTTAGGGTTATGGTAATGTAGTGTCAGAATGGAGTGCATATATCAAATCAGTGCAATCAGAAACCCAAATTTGAAATCAGTGCAATCAGAAACCCAAAAATGCATCATTTCACAAATTGAAAGTTTTTGGCCCCAGTGGTTCATTTTCAGGGTTATGGTAATGTAGTGTCAAAATGGAGTGCATTATATATCAAATCAGTGCAATTTGAAACCCACAATGTATCATTTCACAATTTGAAAGTTTTGGCCCCAGGGGTTCAATTTCAGGGTTATGGTAATGTACTGTCAGAATGGAGTGCATATTTCAAATCATTGTAATCAGAAACCCAAATGCATCATTTCACAATTTGAAAGTTTTGGCCCCAGGGGTTCAATTTCAGGGTTATGGTAATGTACTGTCAGAATGGATGCATGCCAATTTTTGTGATTGATTATAATGTAACTTCAATTGTATTTATTGTAATTTCAATAACTATTTCAATAACTACTTATACGTATTCATATGTATTCAGCAGTATTGATGTGAAAAGCGCCAGGACTTTGACGCCAAGCGCCAAAAGCGCCATGGCGCTTTTCCGACCCACAGCGCCAAGCGCCAATGGCGCCACAGTAAAACGGCGCCAGCGCCAGGCATTTTGTTCCTGGCGCCGGGTGAAAATAGCGCCAAAAGCGCCATGACGCTTTTCAAGGGCATGGCGCCAAGCCTGACGTTTTATTTCTCATATCACCGTTTATTTATCGTTGTGCTGTAAATCCGGTTTTATTAGGTGTTTAATTAACGGCGGCAAAACTTAAAAATATAGATAGCAAGGACCATTCGAGTTTCCATTATGTTGGAGACAGTTGTGCTTCTACTGCACACCAGTTACATCATGAATTGTCTTCTATGTTTAACCAGGGGCCAGTAACGTTGGCCAAAAAAGATTCGAAAATTCGAAAACATTTTCGAATTTTCGAATTTTTTCGGAATTTTCGAATTTTTATTTCACCCCTAGAAAAAACACTTAAAAATCGATTTATTTTTCAAAAAATTCGAAAATTCGAAAATTCAAAAATTCGAAAATAGTTTTCGAATTTTTCAGGCAATTCAAGGCAACAAAACGCATTCTTAAGTTCAACGTGCCAAATAAAGCGACAATTGATATGCGTCGCGTATGAAAAAGCGAAACGTAACAAAAAAAATTGAAATGTCATCCGCGGCGGAAGTGGCGGACTTCGACACATCCGTTTTTATACCGTATTATCCCCTCCCCTCAAAATACCCCCTCAATATTTGCCCCATGAATTTATAACCCCCCTCGAAATACCGCCCCCAAATTTGGTGTATAGAGAACGTTTGTGTGGTTTGTTATCTGGGAAACACGTTAAAAACAATGACTGTGTTGCGTTAGAACAGTGTTTGTACCGTCTACGTACTTATATAAGTCTATAGAGTCCTATAAATGGCGGTTTTTGTTGCATTTTTTACATCTGTGTTACTTACAAAAAAAACAATTTAGCACTGGGATTTCGAAAAAATCTCTGGCAAAATAATAGACCCCCATGGGGGGGGGGTTTAATTCAAGGAAATACGGTATTCGATGCCAATATTTTATTTGATGCCAATATTCTATTTGATGCCAATATTTTATTTGACACCGATTTTTAAATTGTTGTTTTTATTGCCTTTGCTGCGTTGGTGAATTGAATGTGTCAATGTGTGAATTAAATGAAGAAGCAGGACACTGGTCTGTATAACTTTCCACCATTTTTAATGCTAAATTATGGTAAAAATAAAGTGATAAAAACTGAGGAGAATATGAAATCAGTCCAAATAATGTGTTTAAAGTTCAAATTCAATACTTTTCCAAAAAAATTCGAAAATTATTTGAAAAAATTCGAAAACTGGCCAAAAAAATTCGAAAATTGCTAAAAAAGATTCGAAAATTCGAAAATTCGAAAATTAAATTCGAAATTCGAAAATTAATTTGGGGAAAAATTCGAAAATTCGAAAATTAATTTTAGAAAAAACACTTAAAAATTAAAATACTTTTTTCTCGGGGGTTTGCCATCGTTAGGGGCCAGTTCCGCAAGTGGAGAAGTGAAAGTGCAAACGGCAAAACGAAGCAAAATGGCAAGTCAAGTTAAAGAACAAATGTGCCATTTCACTTCTCACGTCTCATTTTACTTCGCTTTTGCCATTTCACTTCGCTTTTGCTGTTTGAGCTTTCACTTCTCCACTTGCGGAACTGGCACCTGCACATACATTTCTTCAATTTCACAACCCTTCTTTATGATGGTTTGATTAATTAATTGTTTTAAGGCATTTTGTGAAGCTTCAATGCACACATTTTTGCACAGTGACTCACTACAGGGTTGGTTTTAGTAAAATTCTTTTTACTAAAATTGTATTTTATTTTTATTAAAATTGTATTTTATTTTTATTTTATTCTTCAATTTTCCATTTTATTTATATTTTATTCTTCAATTTTTCATTTTATTTTTATTTTATTTTTATTTTTTATTTTAGTTCGTGACCAGGATTGATTTAAGTAAAATTCTTTTTACTAAAATTGTATTTTATTTTTATTTTATTCTTCAATTTTACATTTTATTGTTATTTTATTCTTTAATTTTCTATTTTATTTTTATTTTTTTCTGATATTTTGCCAACCCTGCTCACTAACATGCTATTTTTGTTGTAAAGTTCAAATCATACGATATTCTGTAATAAATTTATTGTGACAATGACTATTTCATTGATAATCCGTGATTATTATTGCACAATATCGACTTTCAAATCACAAGTCAGTAACCAAAATCGTCTTCCATCAATCTAAAAATCTTATCGAAATTGCAACCATGGAAGTTCACTCACCGATTGTCCAGGGAAAACAATCGGCGTTTTTCCATAAAAAAATCACCAAAACATCAAATTCCCAAAACAAATCCACCAAAGTGAACAGAAACACTGGTTTTCAACCGAAATTTCGAAAACTCACAAATCAACTTTGCAAACATTCGAGTTTTCTATAAACAGTTGACGGATAATCAAAAATAACTCAAACCCAGTTTACCAGTTCACGAAATCTCCTCTGCAAACCAGTTTCCCATGCGAACACAAAATCACACCCGTCAACTCAATTAAGTCAACTGCTCACTTGCCACTAGTTTTCAAGGCCACGCAGACGCCAGCTGCCATCACAGCAACCACCACAGCAAGCAGGCCGATTGTCAGCGTCACTGGCGACAGGCAAACGTCGTTGGCTGATTCGGTGCGGAGCACGATGGGCTCGTGCAGGAAACGGGGGGCGGGCGCGCGGAATTGCAGCTCTTTGGGCAAGGCGGGGGTCTGTGGGGGTAGGGGGGGGGGTTGATTGAGGGAAGGGGGTGGATGAAAGGGGTTATTTTGGGGTGTTTTGGATCAAAATCTTAGACTTTTGGATATTAAATGTGTGTGATTTGTCTGTGAAAGCTAGACCAGGAACTGTGTGATTATTCAAGGAACTATTCAAGCTTCAAGGAGGGATTTTTCAAGTTGGGGATTATTCAAGTAAGGAATTATTCAAGTGGGGGATTATTCAAGTAGGGGATTATTCAAGTGGGGGATTATTCAAGTGGGGGATTATTCAAGTGGGGGATTATTCAAGTGGAGGATTATTCAAGTGGGGGATTTTTTCAGTGGAGATTATGCGAGTCCAACAGCGACCCCCACCCACCTGGTCATTGATATCCAAGGTCTCCACGTGGCTGCTGACGTCGACGCTGCCCACGTCCCTCTCAGCCAGGACGATGCTCCTCTTCTGCCTGGCCGGCAGGCCGTCGCCGTCGCCGCGGCCGTCTGGTTCAGCGCAGTCTGGGCGGGCGCACTCGCCGTTGGGTTCCTGGGGGGGGGGGTGCAGTGGGGTTTGTGAAGTGTGAGGTGTGGGTCAAGTGTGAAGTGCTTGCGAGATGGGTGGGGAACGCTGGTGGGTGTGGGGAAAATTTGTATTTTTTGTACATTTTCTTGATCAATTACCAAACAGCTAGGAAAACACCCTGCTGTAAGGTGGAAAAACGTGACACAAAATTAAGCCCCTTTGAACGAGTATGACCTTCACCAGAGCCACCCATAAACCCTCAAAAATGTCGAAAGCCACGTAAAAAGTTCCATAAAATGACACTCTTCCAGGAAACCCCGTTCCAAAAAACACCCACCTTCACAGTGATCTGAATCTGGCAAGTGAAGTACAGTTGAGGCCTGTCAGCATACTTGAACACGTGGACTTCCTTGCCGGCCATCAAGTCTGCGGGGTAGTCCAAATTGCCGACCAGGTACCTGTCCAGGGCGCAGCCATCGTCGTCGATAAGGTCCAATCTGTCGCCGGCGCCGTCGTCCACGTAGCAGCCGTAGACCACCATGCAGAATGTGTCGACTGGGGTGGGGGGGGGGGGTTGCGCAGAGTAGCACAGTGGTGGGAAAGGGAGATTTTGGTGAACTCATAAATCAATGAGTTCACCAGAATGAAGCCATTTGGGTTTACCAGGATGAGGTATCTGTCAACTACAGTTCAAAAAATTTAGAGACTTCAAAAAGGTTAGATGAGTTTCTACTTTGGTGGTTCGTTTTTGGTTGATAAATATGATTTTTCAAAGTTGATTATAGATAAAATGCAATGTTGAAAACCATATCTTCTCACTAGTCAGTAAAACACCAAAAAGCCCAAAATAGTCAGAAATTCACCAAAAAGCTCATTCCCTGCCACTCAAACTTCACAAAACTGACAATCACTCAAACAACCCTCCCAACCCACTGGTCTCAGTATCGCAAGTCCATTTGTGGTAAACAGCCTGTCCAATGATGGCATATTGCACGATAGCGGCACCTTCGGCATCGCTTTCCAGGATTTCGTAACGGCACACGGGCATGGGCACAAATTGAGTTTGGAAGCCGGTGGTGATCATGCTGCGAAATTTAGGGGTGGGGGATTATTTGAGTGGGGGGGGGGGGGGTTGTGACGGCGTTCTCGATTTTTGTGTTATTTGTTTGTTTTCACTAGGTAAAGAAAAATAAAAAGAACTAGGTAAATTTCTTTTAAAAACCAGTAGGTAGTTTGAAAAACAATCTCAACTTTTTTTACATTTCCACGATTTCAAACATCTCAGCGTTTGTGATCCGCCTCGCAAAAGAATGCCCAAAACACACCCAACGAGGGCACGCAACAGAAGATAAAACCCCTGCTCAAACACAGCCAACCCCAGCCAAACAAACCTGACTTCGATCTCAGTACTGACAGTCTTGTCCGCCTCCATGTAGAAGCACTGAATAGTGTAGGCCCTGTCGACCTTGGTCAAGAACCTCGGGTGGAAGTTGATTACCACAGTTGTCCTCACGAAGATGCCCTTGGGCTCGAGGGACCTTTCCCTGGCCACGTTGCACGTGTCGAATGGCAATTCGATGGTGCCCACGGCTGAATTGCCGTCGGCTGAGTTGCGGCAGCCGGCTGCTTGTTGATCGAAAAGTCCCTGTGGGGGGGGGGGGTGTATTTGAGATGGGGTTGTTGTGGATTGGGGGGTACAATGGGGGGCACTTTCAGAGCCTGTAGAGTGCTCCGGAAAGTGTCAAGTGAATTGTCAATGACATTTGACAATTTACAGGTTTTGGGAGTGGCCCTTGGGACAAAGATTGGCAAAACGCAAACTAAGGCTGGATTTCACAGATTAATTAGAAAACTTGGAATCGGTTAAATGCATATTTTAATGTATAGCTTTAGTGGGTATAAATATTACCTATGTCTAGTTTCAAGTTTCGCGATTTCTCAATTTATTCTATGCACGTGTTTTTTGTTTGTCTTTTGTCAACTTTAGAATGTAAATTAAAACGGCAATAAACTAGAAAAATTATCAACTGAATTCAATGCAAAAATAAATTTAATCGATTAAAGCAACCCAATAAAGGAACCATCCAACTGCCTAAAATGAACGCTCTTCCAAACCTCCCAAAACCAACCTTCACGTAAACGTGTCCCTCGAAGTTGTTCTGCGTATTGAAGGTGATCTGAATACTTTCCGGTCCGCACTCGATTTCCGGCTCGCCCTCGACGCCGTTGTCGACGGGGATGGCCATACTGGCGCTCAACAGCGCGGCGAGCACGAACAGCACCAACATGTTGGCTAGTGAGACGGTTGCCTTCCGGACTGGTTGTCTAGTGAGCTTGTGTTACTGGTGAAGTGATTGGACTGAAGTTTGCGCGGTCTTTATATATGAATCGCCTGAGCGTTGTTTGAGAGCGGTTTTTTTGTGACTTCGCGCTAATTTTTAGTTTATTAATCGTTTATTGCCGCCGGCTGTTCTATGCGAAAAAATTTTTAAATTTCCCGGAACTTGATGTTCGCGTAATTTTTGATCGTTAGCTCGCAGCGTTTGCCGCATTGTTCATCGATACCGATTTCGATACACCTACCTATGCATTCGAATGGATAGACGGAAAACTACTGGAATTTCTTGATATTTTAGGGCAAATTTCAAGCATTGTCAAGTTGTCAAATGAATACTCGTGTAAACCTCCGTGTTTAAAAGTCAACTCCGACCTCCTTGAAAAAGTCCCTCTCCAAAACTTCTGACGAAATTATAACTCCCCTTGGGCCTGGGGGCTTTGTTCGAGGATATACAGTAAATGTCTGTTTGAATGGTTTGAGTATTCTCGCGCTTTGGCACTCCTCCTACGTAATTTCTACCCTACGTTCAATTGGAAATTTCTGTATATTGTTTTTGTGAGCTCAAAAATATGCCAAAACCTGCCGATCTATTGGAGACGCTCTTCTATTGAAGGTATGTCGTTATAATAGAAGAAATACGCCATTTCTATTGCACGTTTTCTTTTTTCTGATCAATCACTGTCCATTCTTTTCAACATTCAACATACCGTATTTACTCGAATAATTCCCCCGGGGGATTATTTTTTCCTCAAACATTTTTGAGGGGGAACGATTCAAGGGGGGGGGGGAATAATTCAAGTGGGGAAATTGTTATTTCCTCAAAATTTTCAGGTATGTGTCATCACTCTACATACGCATGTACGTCCAATGTCCAACGTAATGCATTTTCCAATGCACAATCCAGGCACCCCTTTTTTGCTTGGTTTCATTTCATTGATTGTTTTTTAAAAATGTTTGTGCATTATCTATTCTCTCATTGGGGGGGGGGGATTATTCAAGTGGGGGAATAGTTTTTTCCTCACTCGTCCAGCAGGGGGGGGGGGTATTATTCGAGGGGGGAATTATCCAAGTGGGGGAATTATTCAAGTGGGGGGAATTATTTGAGTAAATACGGTATTCGCATTGCATTACGCCATTATTATATTCATCACGCCCTTACCCGTCGATGCATTGAAATAATCGGTATAAATTATAAGCGCTATTTACACTGCATAAAATAATCGACGTGCAAGCATAAAGACAATGAAATGCATGAAACATGAATATCGTTTCGTCGCTGTAATGATCGTTTTAGATGAACGGAGTGAAATGTCGATTCGGAAGAAACAAAACTTTTCTGCTAATGATCACATCTAACAAAACGGAAGATTTTTCGACTGTGTTGGTGTTTTAGACGTTTTTGAAATTACTGCGCTTAGCATTATGATTGACACAACTTACAGTATTTCTTCAAATACAATAGTGCAACTTTCATTTTTTTCGAGGATTTTTTTACCTGCCATGAGGGAGAGGGTGGGTACAGTCAAATTATATTTACCGTATTACCTCGAAATACCCCCAGGGGGTTTATTATTTCGCCAGCAAAATTTGAGGGGGGGATAATTCGAGGGGGGGGTTTATTCGAGGGGGGGGTCTATTATTTCGCCAGAAATTTTCAGAAATTCCGCATACTCAGACGTAGAAAAATCAAGCGTTTACATAGACGTATATGTGTTTTTAGGCATTAATAACTGTATTTACACATAAACCCTTCCCTAACGTCACTCAATCATCAGTCTTAACGTGTGTTCTGACTTTACAGATCACAAACTGCGGTATTTGTCATGTACGTTCTCTTTACACTCAATTTTAGGGGGGGTATTTCGAGGGGGGGGTTTATTATTTCCTCAGCCGAAATTTAGGGGGGTATTTCGAGGGGGGGGTTAATTCAAGGGGGGGGGGGATAATTCGAGGTAATACGGTACTCAAATTGTATACAAAATTGTATTTCATTATTATTTTATTCATGTTTGATTTTGTTTTATTCGAAGTTTCCCAAATTGCCTGTCATCGCCTTTCTTCAACTGCCTGTCATTTTATTGGAGGATGCCATCCTATTTTTTCAGCAATTCTTTCACCTACCTCTACTTTCCTCTGAATATGCAGAGGTGGAAAAACGTATTTACGTTTACCCGAAATACCCGGTTATTCGGGTATTTATACTTACGTTTACGTTTACGTTTTCCGAAAATACCATTATGTTTTGTTACGTTTTCCTGCCAAAATACCCGGGTACTAGGGAAAACGTAAAAAAACTTGTGATCGTTCACACGTGCACATGTTCAAATGGGCCGCACCACCTGCAGACAACAATATTCTTACGTTTTTGCATAAACGTAACATGTATACATACAGAAAAGCGGTGTATGAAAAAAGTGACTGCACGCTTGCACTTACACATGGGAAACTGGGTACATAAATATTCATGAATGTGTTCAAATGCTGAACACAGAACACCTTTTTGTCTGTTTGTGGAGCCTTGCGTTAATAATTTTTTTTTGTGTTGAATTCCGAACTTGCAACAACTGTGAGTAGCACACGTTTTGAAACTGGCAGGGCGAGTGCAAGCTCTAGTGCCAATCCTAGATTCAGTACGATGCCCTGTAAATTGTAAATTTCATGCAAATGTCAAAACTCATGTGAAATGCCCAGCAAAATAGCTAAGATTTGCCACCTTCCAGGGCATTTTGCATGACGTTAGACACTTTGCATGCCATTTGACATTTTACAAGGCATTTTACAATGTCTGGGACTCCCCCAGTTGTATTTGGCTACACTTTGGCCAACAGAAAGTGGTGCAGATTGAGCGATTGACTCATAGGTGAAATATATAGGTGAAAATAATGGTATTTTCCAAAGCACAATGGCAAATACTGTGCGTAAAAATTTTTATGTTTACGTTTTTTCACGTATTCCTTGGTATTTTAAAAATACCCTACGTTTTAGTATTTATACTTTTAATTTGGAAAAGGTATTTACGTTTACGTTTACGTTTTCCAAAAATACCAGTATTTGCACAACTCTGTGATAGTTCCAGCATTTTCCCTCCCTCTTTCATTCAAATGAACATTCAAATGTCTTTTGTAAATACATACAAATGGTATTAAATTACAAGTATTTATCTTTTTATAATAGTGACTTTACACCCGCAAAGAAAGTGTATAAAAAGATAAGCAAGTTTACACAACATGATAGTGATATTGTCCACATTTGCAAGTCTAACACTTCACCAAATTCGGTCGTCATGAATAGCGTTTAAAAAAATGGAAGTTTTTCAGAAAAACAATAATTCAAAATAATCTCAGAAAATCTTACAAAAAATAAAATGTAACTAAATCCCACTGGAAAAATGCAGATAAAAAATTATCTAGTAAATATAAGATTTTCTATATTTTATCGTTTTTTTAACTTATCTCCCAAGATTTTCGGAATGCTAGTCATGAATTAGTTTCAAACATTTGAGTTTACCAGCATTTGTTATTGTAAATCTTCATCAACTGTAGTGGACAGACAGTTTATTCTAGTGAACTCAAATGCATTCAAAGCAGATTTTTGAAATTACCAAAATCATAGTTAACTGGCAGTAAACTAGTATGCACAATGCCAAGAATGCATCAAATAAGATACACAAATTTAAACAAAAAGTAACTTGAAAGTTACTTTGTCCACATATGCGATTATAATTACTTCACAATTTCACAATTTTCTTCACAATTTCACAATACTTCACAATTTTGGACAATTCTACACAGCAAAAAATGGCTATTTCAAAGCATGTGAATAATCATGAAGTATCTTCCCCATGATACGTTATGAACACACTTCACATAGTGGACTTTGTTCCCGATAACATATTCTAAACGTTAGTGAAATGTGTGCAGGTGCCAGAATTTTCCAATCATCCACAAATTTGGAAACATGTGAAGCTATGAAGCTCGGTAAACTGTGTGGAAGACACTTCACTTACATTTTTGTGGAAAGCGTTTGGAACGGGCTCAATTTTTTTGCTGTGCCAGGACATACAAGAATAGGGTATACTCGGTGGACCGCAAAGTATGCGCCCAAATATACTTATGTCTTGTTCGATCATGCGTGAGCAGGATACTTATTTATGTACCTATGCACATTCACTATTCAAGTATTTTAATAAGAAAAAGACCGGAGTCGCTTACAAGCGACGATCGTTTCCCCTGAAACATTTTAATCTTTTCTGCTGGAATAATCATTTTTTTTATAAATTATGAAAAATGCCGAGTTGCCATTTTTCAGGGTATTTTCCATGACTTTTGACACTTTGCGTGACATTTGACATATTACAGGGCATTTTACAGGGTCTGGGAGTGGCACCAGGACGACCTCCATGTCCGTCTCGGTGTCCTTGCTCATCAGAGACTTGACGCATTTGTGCACCAGTGCGGACATTTCGAATTGGGTAGCCAATGCCAGCAGTTTTTCCGCTTCCTTGTCATCTGGAAAAAGTTGTGGGTGGATTTGAAACTGGATATTTTTCCGGGTCCATTGTGTCATCATTGCAATTGTGGATGTAGGTATCATCTTTGAGACATCAGTGTTCAGAATGGACTTATCGACTTTCTTGCTGGAGTTTTCACCAACAGTTGCTGCAAAATCAAGACTTATCAACTTCGCCTGATTTTTTTGCAAAATTTTTTAACCCATTAAAACCCGACAACAAAACAGGGGAAAGCGAAGCTAATTTTTTGTGGAAAATGGCCAAAAAATGAGTGTTACTTAGGGCCAGGCTTATTTCGCACATAAGCCTGTTTCGCACAAACGCCCGTTTCGCACATGCATGAAACCCGTTTCGCACAAATGCCCGTTTCGCACAAAAATGATGCGTCTGCGAAACGGGCCTATGTGCGGAACAGGCATACCGTTTTTACTCGAATAATTCCCCCCACTTGAATAATTCCTCCACTCGAATAACTCCCCCCTGTTAGGCGAGTGAGGAAAATAATTCCCCCACTTGAATAATCCCCCCCCCCCAATGATGGAAGGTAGTTAATGCACATTTATTAAAAAAGCAATGGATGAAGTCAACCCAAGTAACAGAGCTGTGTGTGGTTTGATTCACTGAATGCAAATGCAGTACATCCAGTGTTCAAAGATGCAATGTAATGTGCACTACCAATGGAAACAGGATGTGTGTTTAGCGCGATAGAAACATGGCAAAAAATTGACAAAAAAATAATCCCCCCACTTGAATAATTCCCCCCTTGAATAGTTCCCCCTCAAAAATGTCTGACAAAAAATAATTCCCCGGTGGAATTATTTGAGTAAATACGGTATGTGCGGAACAGGCATATGTGTGAAACAGGCATATGTGCGTGTGCGTCGAGCGTGTGACAGGGCACCCCAACTTTACCCCCCCTCCCCACAGCACAATTGGTTCCAGGCGGCACCGGCTGGCTGTATAATGCACAGACAATGCAACATCCTGAATGACGCAATGCAACAGGGTTTTAGTCTCAAAAGTGATGGAAAATGCCCTGCAAAATGGAAACTCAATTGCCATTTTGCAGGACATTTTCCATGACTTTTGACCCTGGCAAATGTAAAATGTCATGCAAAGTGTCAAAATGCATGGAAAATCCCTTGCAAAATGAAAACTCAGACAACAGGCGCCACCTGAAACTCATTGCGCTGCAGGGAAGAGGGGGAGTAATGTGGGTGCACAGTCACACGCACATAGGCCTGTTCCGCACATACGCCTGTTCCAAACATAGGCCCGTTTCGCACACGATCAAGTTATGTGCGAAACGGGTGTTCGTGCAAAACAGGTTTCATCCCTGTGCGAAACGGGCGTTTGTGCGAAACAGGCATATGTGCGAAACAGTGCACCCTCGTTACTTACCCTAGATAAGAATTCCCAGGCCTAAGTCAGATAATTTGGTCAATTTTGGACTTACGGTATAAGGTGTCTACTTTCCCGAGAAAGTATTTCTTCTAATAGAACGGCAAACCTCCAATAGATGGGCACCTCCAATAGAACGGGTGGTAAAAATTTGATGCAAAATATAACTGCGGTCTTCTATTAGAAGAAATACAGTATTTTAGTAAATATTCATTTGGTGCCAATCCCGCACGTGAAGAAGAAAAAAAGAATAAAAATGGAAATGATAAGTGAGAAAAGAAATGGCAAGAAAAAAGTTAAGGGTGAAGCAAAACGAGAAATGAGAAATAAAATGCGAAGTAAACAAGTTCACTTAGCTTGACACTTCTCACTTACCACTAACAATGGCAAACAGTCGAAAAAAAAGTATTTAAATTTTTAAGTGTTTTTTCTGAAATGAATTTTCGAATTTTCGAATTTTTAGTCAAAATAATTTTTGAATTTCAAATTTTCGAATCTTTTTTGGCTATTTTCAAATTTTTTTGGCTAGTTTTCGAATTTTTTCAAATAATTTTCGAATCTTTTTGGAAAAATATTGAATCTGAAGCTTTAAACACAGAATTTGGACCGTGTTCATGAACTGCTCAGTTGTTATAACCTTATTTTTACAATAAATTAGCATTAAAAATGGTGGAACGAGTTATGCAAACCAGTGTGCTGCTTCTTCATTTAATTCACACATTGATACATTTAATTCACCAACAGAGCGAAGGCAATAAAAACAATAATTTAAAAATTGGCATTAAATAAAATATCAGCATAAAATACAAAATTGGCATCAAATACCATATTATTTTGTCAGAGTGGAAACTTGGGGGGGGGGTGGTGGGTATTTCGAGGGGGGTGTATAATTTTGCCAGAAATTTTTCGAAATCCCAGTATAAATTTTTGTTTGTAGTCAAGAATCACAGATGTCAAAAAATGAAACAAAAACCGTCTTTTTTAAGACTCTATATACTTATATAAGTACGTAGATGGTACAAACCCTGTTCTACACAACACAGTCATTGTTTTTAATGTGTGTTCTGTGTTTCCCAGATCACAAACTGCATTACATTCTCCATACACCAAATTGGGGGGGGGGGGTATTTCGAGGGGGGTTAATAAATTAATAGTGTAAATTTTGAGGGGGGTATTTCGAGGGGGGATATTTCGAGGAAATACAGTATAAAAACGGATATGTCAAAGTCCGCCTCTTCCGCCGTGGATGACATTTCAACGTTTTTTTATACGTTTCGCTTTTCCATACGCGCCGCGTATCAATTGTCATTTTATTAAGTACGTTGAACTTAACGGTGTGTTTTGTTGCCTTGAATTTCCTAAAAAATTCGAAAACTATTTTTGAATTTTCGAATTTTCGAATTTTTTGAAAAATAAATCGATTTTTAAGTGTTTTTTCTAGGGGTGAAATAAAAATTCGAAAATTCTGAAAAAATTCGAAAATTCGAAAATGTTTTCGAATTTTCGAATCTTTTTTTGCCATCGTTACTTACCACTTCTCAAATGATTTTTTACTACTCCACTTGCACAATTAACCCCAAAAACACACCTGCGGGAGTGTCCACGTCGCGAGGCACTTGGTTCAGCACCAGTTTGAACGTGTCCACATCCACGTTGGGAATGTCGATCTCCAAACACCCGCTCTCATTTTCCGTCGGGCCGTTCCCCTCGGTGCCAAAAAACAGCCGCTCAAAATAATCGGAGGATTTGCTCAATGCCTGCGAATAAAATTGCACTTTTGATAGGATAAAGGTGGAATATGATTTTAGATGAATGAATGTAAATTTAATTTTAGAGCTCAACAAATTTTACAACATTTTTGCTCCATTCCACTAAAAAAATAGAAAACTTTTACAAAAGAGGCTGGGTGTAGTTACCATCCCAATGGAAACAGACGCTAACCCACGCGCACTCGATACCGGGAACGTTTTTATGTATTGATTCAGATCGACCTAAGTTGAACGTGCGCAATTACGAATTGTTGTGCCAATTCCGGTCGGATTATCTCACATTGTCTTTGCGTGAACTTTTAGGGCACAGGCGTGACATTTATTTGTGGAGCGTACTGAATCACATGTTATAAATATGTATAGGCTTTTCCAAATTTTTCCATTTTTCCTATTTACATATATATTTTCAGTGAGTAATTAGTAAATATTACAAATACGGTAATTAACATAAATAATAATGCACATAAATGTACAAATACATTTCCCTGAATTAAGTATACTCGGATGACATTACACTTAGTATGGAAACCTACCATAACATGTCTGAATAATGAACCAAAAATGATTCAGTTTTTTCATCATAATATTTCTTTTTTATTATGGAATAATTACTTACGAAATTTATCACAAGATTTTGTTCATCAATTTATGGTAGGATTCTGCGCATACTTTGCGGTCCGCCGAGTATACACACTACACATTGCCACAAAATAAATGCCACTCAATCATGCCTGCACGCTAAAGTTCACCTAAAGACAATGTAAGATAATCCTACCAGAAGCGGGCTTGATGCACGCCGCCGCTGACCTCTCAAATGCAAGCGCAATTAAGGCGGAGCAAAAATTAATGCAGATCCCAGGTCCTAAGTGGGCGTGTGCGCTTGGGTCTGGCATTGGGATGGTAAGTGGAATACGCCACAAAAGATACCTAGCAGTAAGATAGAGGGATGTACTTTTGTCCACATTTGTGAATCTGTCCAACACCCATATAACACCATCACAGCGAAATTCATGACATTTGCTTGACACCATTTATCAATCTAAGATTTTAGATATTATTTAAGTAGTCTTGGAGATACACGCAAAGTTGGTCATAACGGATAGAACCATCAGAAAACTTTCAGGATACGCTGGCCAGGGGGTAGTCCCAGACCCTGTAAAGTGTAATATAAAAGTGTCAAATGTCATGAAATGATTTTTTACTGAAATTTGCATGACAATTGACATCTTACTTTACATTTGTCATGACGATTGACACTTAGCATGGCATTTTACATGTCATTTGACACTTTACTTAACACTTTACAGGGTCTGGGATTGGCACCAGGTGATCTTCTCTCATCATCATTGAAAGGACAGGACTGATAGAAAGGTGAAATTACCACTTTGCTGGCGCGCAGCACGCTGCCGCATTCGAACTTGAGCAGCAAGTCGCTGTCAGGCATGTTGTCCAGGTGGGTCTTTGGCCGGGGCAACAACCTGAAATACACGAGTGATTTAGAACACTACGGTTTACACGCATATTCAAGGTTGTTTTTTTAGTAGGTATATACCGTATTTCTTCTAATTGAACGGCACCGTTCTACTTTTTCGTCAACTTTTTACCCGTATCTTGACCATTCGACATCTTTTAGACGCTTGGATTTACATCACATCACATCCATCAGTTTTACGTCAGTTATGCTACTATAATAGCACAGACAGATAAGCTCAAAAAGGTCTGGTGCTCCTATTTGTTATACTCGAAGGATATCACACTTAGTATGGAAACGTATCATAACCCATCTGAATCATGAAACAAAAATCACACAGCTTTTTCATTAATATTTCATTTTTACTATGGAATAATTAATTACGACATTTAGCACAAGATTTTATTTACTAAATCATGGTAGAATTCTACACATAATTTACTGCCCGCCGAGTAAACGAAAGCCCAAACTACGTCAGGAGGGCTCGAACTCGACTCGACTCGACTCGACTCGTGACTCGAGGGTAAAATTGGGTACCGACTCGACTCGACAGACTCGACCTAAAAATATGGCCCAAACTCGAGACTCGAGGTTTTTGCCAGACTCGACTCGAAATTTTGGCAAATTTTGAGTCGGGGATCACCATTGAAGCATGTCAAAGATATATAATTTAATATGAATTTTGAAACATTTTTTCAAAATTTTTGCGCGCAAGCGCGCATTTCGACGCCGAATGCAAAATGTCTCATTATGTTCATACTCTTAGGTACGTATTTATCGATTAAACGTAAATACATTTGAACAACTATGCATGTAATTTTCTGGCCGGTTTAGGGATGTAATTTTATCAATGGTTTTCATTAAAAAATTGTACTTATTATAAAACTAGGTCAATAAAATATGTTGTTTTGCATTGCCAGGCTGGGTTTTTTGCAACTTTTTGTGGGAACATCAAGAGAGTGAAAATAGGTGACAAAAAGTTATAGTTTTGCTTTATCTTGGTATGAAAATGAACTGTTTGCATTAGACTTCATTAAGTGTATGTGCGAAAACATTGGTAGAGAAACCAGTATCTGAAATTTCTGCAAGAGTCATTCCAAAAAGTAACGCATCCGACTCGACTGGAGACTCGAGATTTTTGCCTGACTCGACTCGACTTTTCACAAACTCGCCCGACTCGACTCGCTGACTCGATTTGAAAAATTTTGTGGTTGCGACTCTAACTCGAGTTTGAAAAAAATCGAGTTTCGAGCCCTATACGTCAGCCTAACTAACGAGAGTCCCTGGGACTGGTGCAACCCGATTTTCACGGCCACGGTGATCGTATTGTTCACAATCAGAGGGGAGTCCTGCGCCGGGCGGAGTCGTTAGGGTGGATTTACAGCAGAGTTGTTAAAAGTACTGTAACTTTTTTCAAAGTAAATGTTAAGTATTTGTTGATACTCAAACCTGCGTACAGTAAACGTAAAGTATTTTTAAATACTTTTACACTGCGTAAAACGTGAGTAAAATACATTTTTTTCAGAGAAAACGTAAAACTGAGTATTTTTTCTCGCAGAAAACGTAAAAATCAGAAATTTTGTCAATTTTTACTCTAGAATACATATTTAAAATATGTGTTTTTTCTCCCAATAACTATTTCTTAGGAAAATGTCTTTTTTTGTCACTTTCTGTCTGTCAAAATGTCACTCTCTATGTCCCGCTTAAATACGCTTTCGGTACTCGCGTACTTTCAAAAAGTACGCGAGTAAGTGCGTACTTGTATTTTTTTCAGGAGGAAACGTAAACGTATTTATGCAGTACTCGATTATCCGTCGTATTTATCGAGTAAACGTAAATACGTTTTAACAACTATGATTTACAGCACAACGACATATCAAAGGTGAAATGACAAATAAAACGTCACCGATAAATAAATTTCATGTTTTCAAATTTGTCATTGAAAATTAATGTTCAATACTCGAATTTTAATGAAAACTTTATAATATGGGAGATGTTAAATTCGAATTTGAATGAAAAACGTTTGATAAAAAATGGTCTACCGACAAATCAATTTCACGCCTTAAAATCAATTTGTCAGTGATCATTGCATGCAAATGTATCAAATACACTTTACACTTTCACGCAATAGTTGTTTTCAGTTTATTTGGACTTCAGGGCAGTTTAAGTGATGGTGGTTTACCCCTCTTAAACTTGCTTCTAATTGGTGCATGCATCAATTTGTACACTTTACGCTGTGTAAAATGTGAGTAAACGTAAATACCAGTATTTTTACTCGGGGGAAGCGTGAAAATAAGATTTTTTCGCTTTTGTACCTAGAAAGACATAACAATCAGTCAAAGTAAACGCGAGAGTTGTCGGTTTTCCTAACTATCGGAACTTCTATCATCTCCGCTGCCATTTTTGCAGCCGTTTCAATTCATTTGAGTGGTTTTTGTCTTTTGATGCACCCCAATTCCTTTTTTCAATTAAGTTTTCTGCACTAGCGTACTTTCAAACAGTACGCGAGTAAGCAAGTACCGGTATTTTTTCGGGAGGAAACGTAAACGTATTTACGCAGTACTCAAGTATACGTATTTATCGATGATGATGACGAACAACTATGATGATGATGAAATAAATGTACACTCCAGGAAAAATGTCTTTAGCCTCCTGATCGGGAACAAAAAAATTCAATGTCTCCCCTGTTAACGTGCGACCTGTGTCAGGATATACATGGGGTAAATTATTGTAGATTAAGGTGCCTTTATGCCACATGTCAATTTTTAGCTTTCTGTGTGTGTTGCTGCTCATTTGACAGTCATCCAAAGTCAAATTTCAGGTGGAAAAAAGTCTTTAGCTTTTTTTGTGAAAACGGTCAAACAAAGGAAAAAACATGTTAAAATGATGAAAAACTCTGTGATGTAATGTGAAAAAACGATGCACTGCTCAAATATTATTCGCTTTGCGAATTTTTATACAAAATGGTTTACTCGGTTGACTTGACACTCTGCACTCCCTGTGATTTCTCATCATATTCACAATCATCTGTCTTTGGTGGGCAGACAATTATCGACCCGGCGTGCTGTGAATATTTGACTTTATGAACAAAACGAAATGTTGGCACCATGCCAGCTCACAGCCACGTGCATTTAGCGAAATGTAAAAAGGCAACAAAAGAATCGCAGAAGGTGCTGCGTTCACGATTCACGAAATATTGACTAGGTATGTATGCAGGAGGGGGGCCAAATTTCTACTGTGGGGGGGGGGGGGTCAACATAATGACCCATATTTTATGTTTGGTTCGCCATTGAACCAGAAAAATCAAAGGGCTAAAGACATTTTTCCTGGAGTGTATGTGCAGTAGCTGAGAAATGATAACTAACCTACTAACTACTAAATAAACTAACTAAATAACACACTGCGTTCACTAACCAAAACCATCGTGTCCTTGAAACTGAAACAATCAGTTCGTCCTAAACCCGAGTCGGGATCCGCATCATCCCATGTTACTCGGTGGCACTTCGCAATTTTTTTCTGGGCTTTTTTCTGAAAATTGCGAGATTGCGTTTACAGATTGTGGCTACAACATACCGTATTTCCTCGAATTATGCCCGCTTGAATTAAGTACCTCGAAATACACACCCCCAGAACTGTGCGTGCTGGGGGAATACCCCCATCCTTTTTAGAGTAAAGAAAATGTAAATGACAAAAACTGCAGTTTCTGATATTAGTATAGGTCGAGTTACAACATAATGACAAAAAAGGCGGACTGTAAAAAAAAGTGAAATAATAACTCCCCTCGGTTAACCCCCCCCCCTTCAAGTTTACACTCTGAAAAAATAGACCACCTTGAAAGCAATGGAATTTCATCACACTTCTGGTGAAAAAATTATTCACGCACCCATAATAAGTTGGCCCTCACACCTTGAATTAACCCCCTCATAAATTTACTGGGGGATTACAAGCAAATAATAATACACCCTGATGGTATTTCGAAGAAACACGGTATAATTCAGTTCCAATGATTCCCATATCCCATGTTTCAATTTTTCCACAACTCACGGATTCCCCGATGATCGAAAATACGCCGCCATAGCACAGCTCCCATCTGTCGGATTTGCTAATTAGTTTGCAACAGGGGGACAATTCGGCAAAAATGTAAACGTCTTTGCCGACTGAGCGTTCTTCAAAGGTCGACTTTCTCGCATATAACTGCCTGCGATTGTAAATAAAGTCGGCGGACATTTCACCCTACAAAATCGGAGAGTTAGAATTCGCTCGTGAATAGAGCGAACAACGAAACTTGTGTCTCACGCGGACGCTAGAAATTGAAAAAGAAAATCATATTAAAAGAAAAATGGACGTTTCGCTGCGTCCGTGCGTGCCACGCCCTAGTTATCTACATTTTCAACGTTGCTCGTAAAGAATTTGACCGTTCAAACTACCATTTTACCGTTCAAACTACCGTTGTTGTTTTTATTTTATTTTTCATTCGTTGGCTCCATTCCAACAAAAGAGAACTTGGCAGCCGGCCAAAATTTCGAAATCCGCTATTAATATGAATAAAATAGGCTCACAATAGCTATATAACCATGTATATAAACAAAAATAGCGATCATGAAGGTGGAAATTGGCAAAGCGAAGCAAATTTTACCGATTTTTAGCTAACTTTGAGTTTTCACTCTCATTTGTATAATACGCAACTGGTAACTGGGATAAGGGCCAAGTTTTCATACGTGACCCGATCTATTCCAATCGTTAAAATATTGCGTCACAACTCACAATACCTAATGCCGTCATGCACTCTCCACTGGAGAGATTGACGCAAATGTTTGTAGGGCGATATGTCTGCCGACTTTACCGTATTACCTCGAAATACCCCCATGGGGGTTTATTATTTCGCCAGCAAAATTTGAGGGTGTGTTAATTCGAGGGGGGTTTATTCGAGGGTTTTTTTTATTATTTCGCCAGAAATTTTCGTGAAATTCATAGTAAAGAATACGGTTTTTCTTACACAAAAACGGTAATTATGTGTGCGAATGTGAGAAAATAGGTTATAAGTGTAGCTGCGATGCAAATAAGTAGTAATAAATACATCATGTACATTGCATACATGATGTACATCATTCTGGAGGGGGGGTATTTCGAGGGGGGGGGGTTAATTCGAGGGGGGGTTAATTCAACGGGAGCGGGGGATAATTCGAGGTAATACGGTACGTCAAGATTAACATAGAAAAAACATGTGTTTTTAAGAGAATATGCCTAATTAAAATTATCGGAGTAGGTATGTTGAATTACGGTACATATATACCGGTTTATTTGATTATATTTAGGTAATCTCAGAAAATCTCGCAAAAAGGAAGTATGATTAAATCATTTCAAAAACCTGGCTAACATACATATAATGAAATCTCTCTGGCAAAACCTGGAGAAAATGTAAGATTTTCTAACATTCGACAAAATATAGAACTTTTACGCTTTTATATAAAGAAATATAAAATATCGCTTTTACATCACTAATCACGTGACACTTCACCGAGAGCCATTACAAGTGGCAAAACATACAATGCGATAGGAATCTTTAAAGCCAACTGTCCCAAACTCCGGAGAACAGATCAAAGGAGAACAGATCAAAGAGAACAGAACTGACCACTGCATGCCGCCGACGTCCACCGGGTGGGAAATAACGCACCGATAACCTGGCTCGTTCACGTCCGGCACCGTCACTCTCAGCTCGGCCGCCGCGATGACCTCTGCGAGTTGGCCAGTGGATCCCGTCATTCATGGTTGTTGTAATGTAATCGCGACAAAATACGGAAGAATTAAGATAATTTTGGTAACTTTGATTCGGGAAAAAGTTAAACTTCACTATGCGCGTCCTTCAAAAACACTTGAAAATGAATCTTAAGGGTTTTTGCGTGTGTATTATCACTTTGGACTAGTGATGGAATGGCGTCATACCTTTTAGTGGGAGCGTGCTCCATTGTGGCCACACAAGCTAGGTAGTTATCATGGCTCCAAATTGAAAACTCGTTCAAAAACTGAATGGCGACGTGAACCCCAGCGCCAAGCGTCAATGGCGCCAGAGCTAGATGGCGCTTTTCCGAACCCCAGCGCCAAGCGTCAATGGCGCCAGAGCAAGATGGCGCTTTTCGGAACCCCAGCGCCAAGCGTCAATGGCGCCAGAGCAAGATGGCGCCAAGCGCCAGCTCCAGGCATTTGTTCCTGGCGCCAGGTAAAAATAGCGCCAAGAGCCATGGCGCCAGCGCCAGGCACCAGCGTCATGGCGCTTTTCAATCACTAATTAGGATACAATTATTAGTTTATAGAAATGGTCAGTCCATGAACTACTGTTTAAGGAGATCGACCAGATTTCGGTCGAGTTTTCAAATTGGAACCATGAAAACCAGCTTGTGTGGCGTCAATAAATCTAATAAATAATTAGATATACCACGGTCCTTTGTGTGTGCAAGGCCACATTTTAACAACCTTGCTATACTATTCACTCTTGTTAGACAACAGACCTTTTTTGCAGGCGCGAGGCCTCCCAAAACATTTGGTGGCGTCCAGACAAGTGTAGCCAGCTGAAATTTGAGAGTTGAAAAAGTTGCACAAAGTGTCTCTCTAGAAAAAAGTACCGTTGCTTTTCGAATTAACCCCCCCCCCCCCTCGAAATACCCCCCTAAAATTTTGCTGAGGAAAAAATAAAAAATCGCCAAAAATGGACATATAGAGCAAAAAATAGCTAAAAAAAGCACATAAACTACTTGAAGTACTACCACAAAGTTGAACATGACAAAAACTTTTTGGAAGACAAAAACTATGAAATTTTTTGAATTGGGGTGAACATCTCTAAAAAATGTCGATTTTACATACTCACAAAATACTCACGTTTCCGTAAATGACCACTTATGGTCCATGTGAAATTGATGTTTTGAATTTCGTTCATGCTTTTCTGTGCATTTTCAACCAAAAAAAAACTAAAAATAATTTAGGTTTGCCATCGTTGCACACATCAAATCGCACAGCCCAAAAATTCGCTAAACCCAACAGCAACCCATTTCTGTTCCAACTGACCTTCAACTTTCGTTGGTCCGTCCGTGTCCATTTTAAAATGAGCTTATGTTGAAATAGGCACAATAGACAAAGCCCTGAGTATAGAAAATATATTTACACTTTTTTGGTTTCATTTGATCTTTTACTGGTTTGTGTATGGAAATGATTCCGGAATTCGAGAATTGAAAATCTGGCAGAGAAAAACTTTTGACGGAGTTTGCCATCGTATTTATAAGAGGAATGAAATTCCAATTGAAATGAATTGATGCTCTGATATTAAAATGTTGCTCATGTTTCATTCTTATAAATACTTCTGATGTTCAAATGAAAAGTTATGAAAAACTTGTGAAAAGGGTTGGTGAAAAAATAGAGCGGCAGCCTCCACTCCAATAAACGGCGGGTGAAAAAGTTGACAAAAATTATAGAACGGCGCTTTTCTGTTTGAAGAAATACGGTAAATGAACATAGCGCATCAAACAAGGTCTAATTAAAATGAAAGTTATGCACATAATTATAGACTAGGTAAATGGATCAGATGCGGCGTTTATTGTCTTATGTAATTTTTGCAATGATGTAAAGCAAAGTAAATCAGGGTAAATACGGTAACATAAATACCGTAATTCTCCTAATAGAACGGCGGGTCGCCAATAGAAGGACGACTCAAATAGTAGGACATGTAAAAAAGTTGACGAAAAAATAATGGGCGCCCTACTATTAGAAGAAATACGTAGCTAAAAAAAATACAAACTGGGAATCGCGCCGAAAACAGGGAAACTGGACTCAAATCACGCGTCCTTTATCAAAAAAATGTGAGCACTTGAGCTTGCGAAGCGTAAATACGATCAGCAAAATTGGCATCGCGGCATTTATCTGTGACTCGCTGTCGCTTGGTGCGCAATTAAAACAGATCAAAGCACGCCGACAACAGACGCGACGGGCAGGCGGCCCAGCGGATTTCCGATATCCGCCTTCGAGTGGTTTTTTTTTGCGTGCGAGCGGATTAAGGGAACGCACACTTTTTCCGGCCGATTTTCCATCGTTACGGGCGAGGTCAAAGCAAAGTGCCGACAAAAACAGCATTTTTTACAAATTTTCCGTGAGAAAAGTCGACAAGCGCAATGGAGCACTATGCTGACTATTTAACTGGTAGACTTCAAAAAAACATGCAAAAAAATCTTTCGGCTGACTTTCTTTCTGCAGAAGCGCATGCCAGCGCATGTGCCTATAAGATCACGTTTGGTTTACCGCATTCCTTCTGATAGAAAGCAGTTCTATTTTTTCATCAACTTTTTTACCTTCTTTTCTTTTGGAGGTACGTCGTCCTAATAGAAGAATTATCTACCTAGTGTATTTGATAGTAGGGTTGGGAATTTTAAAATTTTTGGGTTTGGGTATCGGGTATCGGGTCCAAAAAATTTCGGGTCGGGTATCGGTTCCAAAAATTTTTTTGGGTATCGGTCTCGGGTTCCGGTATTGAGGTCGGGTATCGGGTTCGGTATTCTAGTCGAATCAAAATGTCGGGTATCGGGTAATAGAATTGTGGGTAACGGTTAATAGAATTCTTGGGTATCAGGTAAAAATTTTTTCTGGTGTTGGATTGAATAAAAAAAATACAGAATTGTGTAGTGTATCCGTCACAAGGTGCATAACTACCATATTTCCTCGAAATACCCTCCCCCCAACTTAGTCTATAGAGAATTCAAATAAATTTGTGTCACAGCAAAAAATGGATCCGTGAAGCGTGTGGAAGCGGGCTGAAACACATGAAACACCGAAATAACATTGATCGGATAACACAGATAAAAAATACAACATGGCTTAGTGAATCTTAATAATATCACCTGAAATAACAGTTTCTGTCACTGGCCTTTATCGAGTTATGTAACAAAATGCCTTAACTACTAGGGTTCAAACGATATGACTTTTCGATATCGATATTTGATATTCGATATTTTTTCAAAATTTTCGATTTCGATATTCGATATTTTTTTCTGAAACTCGATATTCGATATCGATACGATATGGAACCTCAATATCGATATTCGATATTGAAAAATGGTCGATATTCAATATTACGATATGCTTTTGGTATAGCAAGGCGTATTTCAAATGGCATATTGTATTTTCATGTCGTTGCACACATGTTTAATCATCTCTTTACTGAAATTTGAATGGTACAAGTGATTTTAACAAGCTTTACATCACTCAATGGTAGAAAATAGAAGAAAAACATGATGAATCAAAGTGTATCAGACAAATAACAATTGGTAGATAATACAGTTCATCCCAACCTAATTGCTTAAGGGCATGTTGCAAAAAAAAGTATATCAGCATTTTCTGGCTTCAAATTTAGCACTCCAACAACAATGACATTATAAATACTGTACTTTACTCATCAAATACAATACTATAAGCACATCAGATCAACCATAAACATCTCAAAATGAAAATGAAAAGTAAATTTGGGGCCACAATACAGGTTCGATATATCGAAAAAATGGTCGATATTCGATATCGATATTCGATATTTTTTCAAAATTTTCAATATCGATATTTGATATTCGATATTTTTTCAAAATTTTTGATATCGATATTCGATATTAAAAAATGGTCGATATCCGATATTCGATATTCGATACGATATATCGTTTGAACCCTATTAACTACCCATTACCCAATCGCCTACATCTTTCAGCATTTAGGTATATTTTTTATGTGAAAAAAACTTCTGCGTCTACAAGTTGAAAGAGACATCCTAACTATTGTTATAAAATGAGACTAAACCGTGACGTAAAGTAGATAAATTAAAGTCGAAAACGGGGTAAAATTCAGAACTTTACAGTGGATATGAATTCTCTGAGGGCAGTAGTTTTGTTGGTAAAAGTCTCACCACTATCTGTGCCTACCATATTTCATCGAACTAAGCCGCCTCGAAATACCCCAATGAAATTGTATTGTATTTCATGAAATTCGCGTCAAAATAACAATTTGCGGTCAAATCTTGGCGGAAAATGATGAACCACTGATGAAGTCAAATGACAAGTAAACATTACAATCGAAAATTGAATTAAATTGCAATCATTTGAACCTACAAACTTAATCGTTGCTCGGAAACTTGACACTTAATTCAACGTTACTTATCATTTTAACTTGTTTTGCCACATTTTCACTCGCAGGACTAGCTCAACCCCGGGGCCCAGATGTGCACACTGAGTGGACCAGAGTATTTATTTTAAGTACGTTCAGGGGTCTTGTAGATTTGAAACCTGTGGGTAGTGATGGAAAAAGCTCTAGGACTTTGGCGCTTGGCGCCATTTTCTGGTGGCGCTATTGGCGCCTGGCGCCGGCATTTTAAATGGCGCCAAAAAAGCGCCAACCATTATAATAAAAAATTGTTATAATACGGTGAAATCGACACTGCAGTTGATCAATTTTGAGGCAACTGAATAAATATTGATTAATATTAGGTAGACTTTATATAAATAGATGTGAACATCGAATAAAAGCACAGGTGTTAAAATTGCGGTAAATCCCCTTTTATGCTTTGCTCCCAATTCTTTCTTGCAGTCTAAATCAGGGGTTCAGTCTGGCGGGGGTTGGTGGGGGGTGGGGGGTAGTTACCCCCCAACAAACGCTCCGGCTATCTATCTATCCCCGGTGCCGCTCAGCTATCTATCTAACCTGAGGCTAAATTTTAGGCTACTATCGCTCGAGCCCCCCACCCCCCCCCCCCCAAATCGACCAGATATGTATCTCTCCAGAGCGGTTTTTTAAGAAATTTTGCCCCGATTTAGTGGTTGTTTGAATGGGCAAAAGTTGAATACCGTATTTCCTCGAAATACCCCCAGGGGGTTTATTTTTTCAGAGTGAGATTTTTGAGGGGGGGTTAAACGAGGGGGGGGGGGTATTTCGAGGGGGGGGGGTCTATTATTTCGCCAGAAATTTTTTGAAATCCCGTACTAAATTGTCGTCTGAAACGTACGCAGACGCAGAAAAATGCAACAAAAATCGCCATTTATAAGACTCAAATGACTTGTATAAGTGCGTAGACGTATATACACTGCTCTCACATAGCAGAGTCATCGTTTTTAACGTGTGTTCTGCATTGCCCAGATGACAAACCGCAGCCTTTGTCATTTACGTTCTCTATATACTTAATTTGGGGGGGGTATTTCGAGGGGGGGGGTTTATAAGTTCATAGTGTCCATTTTGAGGGGGGTATTTCGAGGGGGGGGGGTATTTCGAGGGGGGGTATTTCGAGGAAATACGGTAGACTACTATGACTTCAACGGTACGTCACTCACAGTTATGCACTCATTTCTACCATCAAATTGTAGAACAAATTTTTTGGCGCTGGCGCTATTGGCGCTTGGCGCCATCACCCTCTGGCGCCATTGGCGCTTGGCGCTGAGGTTCAGAAAAGCGCCATGGCGCTTTTGGCGCTTGGCGCTATTTTGCTCTGGCGCCATTGGCGCTTGGCGTGGGTTCAGAAAAGCGCCATGGCGCTTTTGGCGCTTGGCGCCAAAAGCCTGGCGCTTTTTCCATCACTACACAGGACCACCTACAATGGCACACGTTCAAACATACGTAAATATTGAACTTTTCTTCACGTTCCAACACAAAATATTGCAATAAAAAAACCCGTGCACTTAACACAACAAATGGGGTACATTTATCCACAACCATACCAAATTTGAACAGTTTTCATTCAAAATTGAAGTGTTGGGAGCCAATTGGAGCCGTCCGGCTGACGTGCGTCACCCTGTATGTACAGCCTTCTGGATGAAGTTGAATGATGGAGGTGAAACGTTTTTCTTTGGTTTGGGGGGGGGGTACCCCCCACAAAGCGCGCGTACGTTGCATTGAACAATACTAAAAGTTCCGGTGTAATTAAATTTCTCTCCAGGCGATTCAGCGATGGTGGCAACATCTGTAGTCGGAGTATTTTCTTCATTTTCACAAAACGCCACTGAAAATAATGTCACTGCAAAGAATGGCGTTACTGACGGCGGTTTGGCGCCAGAGTTTTACATTGCGCTAATCGCACGTGAGTTTGATACTGATTTCCAAAATCAATCCATTCAAAAGCTTTAGAAAAAAAGTAGAAATTGTTTACAACATTGGCGCAAATATGTGTGGCAACTTTGAATAAAAATAACACGAAAAGCTAATTCAAGAAAATTCCCCAGATCAAACAAATTTCTTGACGCCAATAAATTACTAGCATTTATTTGAATTGCGAAAAAATTATCCCTAAAATTAGCAGTTCCACCCAAAAAAACACAATTTCTTTTCAGTGTTGTGCACAGCCGCCTGCATTGTGGTGACAATCATCACAATTCTACTTCGGATGAGAAAATGTTGCAAAAATAAGCAACATTCGCGGGAAATGCAATCAAAAGGACAGCAAAAGCAATTAGAAGAGCCATTACCGGCACGATCACAGAATACTACTGCTGCGAGCAGCACAAACGATATTTCGACCCCCATGGATGCTGAAGTGGTGGGTTGTAAACTTTTTAGAAATGAGGGGTCGACTTCTAGAGGTCGATAAGTCCAAAAATGGATTTTCCACAAATTATGTTTAAAGTTTCTAGGTAATTTGACTGCACGAATAGAGGAAAAATGGTGCCAGGCGCCATGGCGCCATTGAAAAATGAAGAAAACATTAAACCTAAAGCCGGAGTTACAGCATAACAATAAATAAAAGGTGATACGACAAATAAAACGTCACCGATAAATCCATTATTTTCATGTTTTCAAGTTTTTTATTGAAAATAAATGTACAATACTCGAATTAGAATGAAACATTTTTCGTATGGGAGATGTAATAATAATAATAATAAAGAGATCGGGAGCCTTACCTCCATGGAGGTTGCGCTCCTCTCCGTTCCTTCTACTCATCAGTTTATATTAATTTTTGTAATCATATAAACATTTCCGAATCATTACATCACATTGCTTTCTGTGTGCATGACATACATTTGATTGTATGAAACCGCGTCTCCAATCACATGGTACTGTACATTGGATTTTGCCCAGATTACGTCTTTCGATGTCGTTACCTTTGCATAGATACAGCACATGTAGTGTGTTAAGTGGTATTTTAACGTATTTTGTCGAGTAATGTCGACAGATTTTTTTCGCTTTGCCTTCCCATAGGCGTAAGCTATTATGCCTTGCCGCAAACCATAACCTTTCATTGTAGTGTAGTCCCCGTAACTCTATTGTATCATCAACTCTATTAGTGAGCGACTTCTCTGTTTTCATTGCTTTCATTGTAGCCGCCTTCCTGAACAGATACACATTCTTTTTTATGTCTGACGTTCTCAAATTTGTCGTATCGATCTTCCAGCCCATAGCTGCTTTGCATTGTAGTATCAGGTTACTGTTTGTATTGTCTATTGACAGTCTACAATTCCCTTGTAGCTTTTTGTCTTCCTCCATAGCTCTAAACAACCATCGTCTCTTATCTATATGATGCATATAGTGATCATTAGTCAGCACCAGCTGCCTATATTTGTCAGATGGCAGAATCCCATCTAGGTCTCTAAGTATTGAGGCATTGCTAGAGCTTATTGGCAACGATGAGATCCTCTTCATTGTTTGTAGATAGGTTTTATCCATTTCTTTGAGATCGTTATTGTCCAATCCTGTAACTTCTACCCCATACATACTTCCTGGTTCAATGTACGCCTTCCACGTAGTTTTACCATTATACAACGGTGATACAGTGTCCCTAGCCGCTGATATCGCTAGTGAGCTTAACTGTTTCATCTTCGTTACACAATTTTTTTTGTGTTCTTTGAATGGATCTCCTCCTCTGTTTATTGTCACCCCAAGATATCGCAGCGAGTCTGTTTCTTTTAGAATTGTCCTATTGTTATCTGCCGGATCATTACAACTAATAAACCAGTCCTTTTGCGGGATATTATGTTTACCCCATCTGAGAACTTCGCTTTTGCTAGCGTTTATCGACACACTCCAAGACCAAGCCCACTGACTGAATATGTCTAATAGATTTTGCAACTCTGAATCTCTGCTTGCTAGTAGCACTATGTCGTCAGCAAAGAACAATGCTGGAATCTTTGCATGATCCTTGCCACACTTTGCCCCCATCCCTGATTTCAGTAGCTTGTCAGCTAAATCATGTATATATATTGCATACATGGTAGGGCTTAATGCACAACCTTGTGCTACCCCGATAGGGTACAATAGTATTTCACTTTCGTAACCTCCATACGTCATAACGGCTGTTGTCTTCTGATAGACGTTTGATATTGCATCTACTAGCATATCTGGAACACCCATTGATCGCATTTTATGCCACAGCTTTGACCGATCAACTCTATCAAACGCCTTCACTGCATCCACAAAGCACGTAATGAAATCATTACCGTTTGCACAAGCATAGTTGTGACATGTTTTTAATATCTGAACATTATCGAGTGTCCTTCTGTGTGGTCTAAACCCACCTTGCATTTCTGTCAGTGCATCTGTGTCTTCTTGCCATCATATTAGTCTTTGGTTTAGAACTGACATGTAAACTTTCTTTATGTTACATGAGAGCCCAAGAGTTCTATAATTTCGTAGATCACTTTTATCTCGCGTCCGCTGGTATTTCTGATCCCTCAAGCCAACTGTTAAAGATGTTTACCAGAGTTATCTGGTGTTCCTCCTCCAGTAGTTTAAGATGCTCGTGGTAGACCGCGGTAGTCCCCGAGGATTTGTTGTTCTTTAGTTTCATTATCGCCTTTTCTACCTCCATTAGCGTGATTTTACCGGATAGAGAGAGCTTTTGTTTGGAGCTACTTGCGATAGGTTTCACAATACCAGTTTCACTCAGCTTCGCACCTGGATTAGGCTTAATTACAACCTCCCATGCCTTTGTTAGTTCTTTTTTCATACCGTCCACTGTTGTAACTTCTTTACCATGTTCGTCTTTAATTGTGTGAACCATCATTTTACTTCCATTTCTTATCATATTGACTTTATTATAAAGTTTATTCAGTGAAACTGTTGCATTATTTTTGTTTATCCATTGGATCTCACGCTCCTTTGTGTTCCTCTCATTTGTGCGTTTCAATCTGTTTAGAAGTTTTCTCTCTTCTTTAAGCTTCTCTCTGTACTGATCCGTATATTGTGCATCCTTACAGTTTTTTAGTTTACGCCTCAATTTTGCAATTTTTTTGCCTTGCACTTGCATCTCTTTCAGCGCTGTCTGTGGCTTGGTACCTACCACATCGACAGTTGCTGTCTCCGTGATAACTGACAATATTTCTTCATATGTCTTACACTCTTTCCCTCTAATTTTATTTTGAAAAGATATCTCTTCTTTATCCGTCTTAGGTCTATGTATTTTCTTTATCTCTGTTGTCATTGACGTCATATAGTCAAAGGTCATGATGATGGCATTATGGTCAGACTGTATACTGCTATAGTCACCGTATTCATCAATTACGCCATTAGTCAGAGATGTTGTTCCCTCGGCGAAACATAGATCAATTGCCGACTGCGCATTGAAGCGTTCGTATGTCCACAACCCTTTGAATTGTTGGTTTAGTGGTAAGAGACCTGTTTTTGTCATGAATTCACGCACGAGTATGCCGTTAGTGTTTATATTTGATGTGTTACCAGCAATGCCCAATGAGTCATTACCGATGTGACCATTGAAGTCTCCCACAATTATAGTATCTTCATTTTGAGTGCGTCCTTTCCTAACTATCATTTCCAACTCTGCTATTATGTTAGCATTGAGTCGTTTATGGATGTGTGATTTAGATATTTTTCCGTTGTTTTCCATATAGACCACCACAAGGTTCAATTTGCGACCCTTCATGCCACCCTGGGCATCATCAAGGATTGGATGATTGGATACTTTGATACAGAGAATATTACTTGATACAGTATCAGAAACTTTGCTTACTGTATATTTTATCCCTTTCCTTAGGTATATTGAGATTCCACCTGTTTCAGTCCCTAGTTTGAATAGATGGGTTGCAGAATACCCCCCTATTTGACAGCTTTCTGCTGCGTGCCTGAACTGCGTCTCAGTGAAACACAAGATTTCCGCACCAGTTTTTTGTACTGTGTCTAGTAATGATTGAATGTTACCTCTCAGACATCGAGTATTTTGATATAGTATGCACAAGGAGAGCAGTGTCACTGCGCCTGTCAGGGATGAAACCTTACTCATGTTTGTGTTAGAAGCTGAAACAGGAGTAATTGTTAAAATCATTGCCACCAAGACACTCAGAAGTATGTGTTTACTAGTCATTGACCCAAGTCTCACCACTGCATATAGTATATTACCTATAATCACCCTCCAAAAATGTAGTAAGCAATTTAAAGTAGAGGAAAATAAAATATGAGTAAAAATGTTAAAATCATTGATGAAAAACGAATCACATTCATAGTTGGGGTATCCTAACCACCAAGTGCTGGTAAAGCCCTTGACCAACGCACTTTCATGAGTATCACACCCATGTTTTCCAAACACACACCGTAAAGAAGTGCATATGTTTAAATAAAAAATATACAGAATTGTTTTTAGTACTATTTTTACGTTACAAGAATATTTATTAGAAAAATTTCTTTTAGAAAATTTTTTTTGTTGATTTTTTTGGGGTTTTTTCATAGACGATATACGTAACAAGTTGACATAACGGAATCGACCTCGATTACGTACTGAAACATCCTGAATGTAGGCACACAGCTTGCACATCACATATAATAGCAAGGAAAAAGTCATCCATAAATATTGAAATGGTAACTTAGTATTAAACTTGAATTTGGGTATAATAGTTAGCATATCATCGCTAATCGTATTGTTTTGATATTTATATTTACGGATGAATTTTTCCCTGGGCATTGCAGTATGCACTATAGTGTCTGTATGATCAGCATGTTGGGTGATTTCAGCAAGAGTATTTGTATTTGTGTTTGTGGCCCCGAGACACCTGATTACCTCACCAAAGTCACTATAGTGTATAGGTGCAATGTAAGTATGAGTACGCATATCTTTAATCATTTGGTGCATCGATCTCCCATGAAGGACGTTATAGAGCTCTGATTGGCGGGTGCGGGGGCACGCCGGCGCTCTTTCTGGCGTTTGCGCGTTGCCGCAGCCTGTATTTAGGGATAGTTTTTTGGATGAGTAATACTTTATATTCCAAACTTTGCACCTTATATCCTTCAAACACGCCCGTGGTGCGGTGTCTGTAATAAATATATGTATGAAATAATCCCCAAACTTTGTTTTCGAGGCGTTTTTGAGAGATATAAGGTGTATTTTAGCCACAGTAACCCACATCGAACGTAAAATCTGCAGTGTCAGATGCGAGATTAATTTCTCGCCCGATTTGGATGTGTGCAGCCCGTCGCGCGAAATTAAGTGGACCATGGCTTGAATTGGTGATATTACATTCATTCTTTCATACTCTTTCAGGCAAAAGTCCATTAGAGGTAATACCATCACGTTTTTAGCTCTGATTTGCAAAAATTCGGTCAGATTTTGCTCGACAGTCAATAGAAAATCGAAAATCTCTCCTGCCAACTGCTCACACCATACGGAGGTATTCCAATCGGGTAGTGTTGGCCCGACCAGACTCAACACAATTCTACCATGTGGATGTAGCTTTAGATTTCCAGAGCGTATAATTTTCAGCAAAATTTCGAAGACAGGGTGTAGTAGATTGTTGCGAATCGATACACCCTCCCTTCCAAGAGCCATACAGTGCTCCAGGTCTGCCACATCAAGAACCGCCCTCACTAGAACCAAGTCAAATGTCTTTGAAATGTCAACACTCTTCAAAAGCGTCCCAATGCACGACAGACGCTGGCCCAACGCACGAAAACAGTGGATGTCGAGTGGATTTTCAAGTTTAGCGACTGGGCGACCCCTTGTTTTTCAAGTTCAGCGGGGAGATTCACACTCGTACTGTCCCCGGTGATTAGCACCGTAAAGAAATAGTCGCTGGTCTTATAGGGTTCACAAGAAGGATACATTTCTGTGATCAACGGGATTTCAGATATGATATCACTGTTCACGTTACAGATATTTCTTTTGATTTGGATACTTTGAATAATTAAGAGTGAACTATTGCTTCTATTATGTATGTAACCTTTTATGTACGCTAATTGTATACCTTTTTTACCATCAATCGTTGTGATCTTGGATCGTAGATCGGGAATATTTGGGAACCCTACTACCACTACACGGTCGACTTCAAAGTCGGGGATATCCCCGTACATCGGTTTGCCATCGGATGTCCGGTACCCAGTCATGCGACCGAATGGTGGGCACATTTGAAGTTTCCTTGTAATTGAAATAGGTGCCAATAGAACACCTCCAAATGCGGGGTCTGTAATGCGATAATCGACGGCGGGCCACCAAAGTGCCAGACCTATGCCTCTGGGACGGTGACCCAGCGTCAATTAACGCTTACTAAACCCTAATTATGGCGCTTTAGCTGCCGGGGACGCCATACTGACCCCTTTTGGGCCAAGTGACGTCATTACGACGCCGCCCCATACGGAACCTAACTTATAGGAAACTTATGGCGCAACGAACGCCAACTATGGTAATTGGCGCCAGATCACCAAAGTGCCAGACCTACGCCTCTGGGACGGTGATTAAGCGCAAATTACCATAGAACTGTATATCGATGGCGCTATGTCGCCGGCCCAAATTAGCAAAACGGCCTGGTTAGCCGTATTTAGTCGTGAAAAGTCCCGGGTGACGTCATTCGACACCTCCGGGAATGGAACCTAAATTTTGTGAGACTTACGGCGCTTTCACTAAAAAGAAAAGCAGCGCCGGTCGAGAAATCGATTCCCCTGGGTATGGCGACCGAATGGGCGCCGGCGGACGATCTCGACGGCCGCGACAGCGCCGCGCCGCCGCCATTTGACGACCGCCGACCGCCGGAATCCGGGAGAGGGGGATTTTTGGATGATTTTGGGAATTTTGGTAGAGTGTCAAATCGGCCACTCTTGGCCGAGTGCCAACTTCCCGAAAACGGTACCAAGCGTATTTTTGAGGGGGTTTAAGCGCTGTCGACAGTTTATTGCTTAAAAACTTATAAATTCCCCCTACCCAGTCCCCGCGAGCGTCGACAACGTTGGTCACCGGAAACGTCCGCGAAGCGACAGACTTCGGCCGTTCAGAGAGTTTTTGGTGGGAGTGGCCACCGGAAGGGATGGCCCCGATAGCTCCTGAAGCCTACGTCCTTCGGAGTAGAGACGGGTCACCCCTTCTGGAGGGGTATGTGCCTCTAGTTAAAAATCGTAAAATAGGGAGCGGCCCGATAGCTCCTGAAGTCTACGTCCTTCGGAGTAGAGACGGGCCAATCCCAAAGGAAATTGGAAGAATGCCAAAAGGGCAGTTTTTGTGTGTAAATTGGCACATATCCCGTAGCCACTGCTGCCACAGGGAGAAGTTTTGTGATGTGTAGGTTGTAGGTAGGCTTAGGTTGTAGGTTCGCGGTAGGTGCCGCGGATTGGTGATTTATTGCGTATGCATTTGTGTTTATTTGCACTTATTTACCCACCTAACCCCCTTAGTTGTGATAATTGCATGTGTTTGTGATTATGTTTTATGTTTCGCACTTATTTCTGTGTTTTTCACTTATTTCTGTGTTTTGTAATTTTGCACTTTGTGTTTGCTTCACATCAGTAGATTGGTACGCTGGTTTGGACGAGCTCACGTTTGAGCAAATACGGTTACCTTTGTATTTTGGTCCTTTTTGTATTTGTTTGCAGTTCAAGTAGCTGTGGATTCACTCGGCATGTTTTAATTGAATCACGTTTAGTTTTGGAGAGTCTCGCTCAGTTGAGTCATTTTAAGCTGTTAGTTTGTGCGTTTACATTCGGTAGGTTACTGTAGGTAGCTATTTTCTAGTTTGGCACAGTTCCAGGTTTGGTTTTATTAGCTGGCTGAGTGCCAGAAGAAAGGTGTTCCTGAATGTCAAGTCACCATTCCCTTTGTTCCATTAAAAAGTAACCCTTGTGGTAACATGGCTCTGTTCAGCTGAGGTCACTTATTTTTGGTACACTTTTGAATGCACTTTCGTGATTGGTTGGCTCCGCCCAGCTGCAAACCGGTTTTGGGCACTTCAAACCTATAAAAGAGAGCCCCAATCTCGTGATCCTTATCAGTCTATTCAATCCAATTCTAATTACTAAGTCAGTGATTTACCAGCTGAAATGAGCCTACCCTTGGTTATTCATTCTCTGCTAACTCTGGCATAGGCCTTCTCTTCCCTCTGCATGGTGACATTTAGGTTCACAGGGGCAGGAGTGGCCACACGGAGCTGCCGGTATAGCTAAGATAGGGTGTTGTATGGGGAGAACCCACCATCTGTGATGCTTACTGTACGTCTGGACCTCTGTGGACTTGTTTTAGGCGTAGTATAAGCTGAAGTAGGCTGTACACCTATTGACTCGCTCTAGGCTTTCGTAAGGGCCCAAACAGTTGTGCTGCGTCATTGTAGAATTACTTTTGATAGTGGTGCTGTGCCAAGCTAGGACTTAAGTACCTGGACTTGTGTGGTCTCTTACCAGTGTACCGTACTGCTATCCTCACCTGTCTGGTTTAGCTTATATGACCCTGAGTGTTATTTAGTCATTTTTTGTATTAATGTTTTGATTTGGAAAGTGGAAAGGTAAATTGGAAATATTCAAATACTTTGGAAACTTTACTTGCAACGTTATTCGAGAAACCCAATTAGTGTAATTCAAGCTTACTCCGGTGCAACTATTCTCTACTTAATCTATTGGCTCATTCCAGCTAGTGGATCTAATTATTCTATTCTAATTTGTGAATCATGATGGAAGTCGTTTTTGTTTGCTTGCATTCGAGTGATGTTCAATTGTCGGTTCTCGAGGCGTGGGCTAGTCTTGTTTCTGTTTCTGAAAGCGCGCCAAGTTCTGAAGGTTTCTGGGAGGTTGATAATTTGGAGATGGGCCCTGTTTTTGATAGTTTTGAACCCGTGTCGGAAATGTTTCAAATTCAGCGAAGGGCCACGTATGCGGAAAAGGTTCAAGGTGCTGGTGATTTTGTAATTGATTCTGTTTTGCCCACGGGTGAAGTGGTTTGTGATGCTTCTCAGCAGTGGTTGCTTGATCACTTGATCATGGAGCCAGCTTTTGTTGAACCCGGAATTTGTGGTGTTTTTGAGAAAACTGCTGAAAGGCTGAAGAAAACTGTGCAGCCTAGAAACCTTTGGTATTTGGTGGGTAAGAAGGGGAAATTACAGCCACACGTGATTAGCCGCAAGCTTTTGCAATTTGCGCGACCGGACTTTGTTAGCTGTGGCAACCAAGTAGACCGAAAAGCTCAGAAGCCTACGTCCTTCGGAGTAGCTAGGTCGAAAGGCACCAAGCTGGTGAAGTTTGGCAGACAGGTTCCCCGCGCACGCGGCAAGCGTAGGGCTTGTAGGGCAATTGTTAAGCGTCCAGTGGATATCATGTCGCTTGTTGAATTGTCGGAATTGTGCGATTATCTTGTTGGCGTGTTGCCATCGTTTGTCGTTCCACACGTGCAGGAGGTAACCAAGTCCCCTGATAGGTGCTGTAGGTTTGGTGTAATTAGGCAGGATGGGCTGCATGAGCGCATCGTTGAGAGTTCTGACGGAAATGGACATTGTCCAAGGTGTTGCTATCTGGCCCATAATGGTGATGTTGCAAGACTTGGGGATGTATCGTATCAATTTAATGACAATGTTGCAAGACCGGGGGGGTTATTCTATTATATTGGAGGTCCCACCTCAGGTCACGGCACCGTGATGCATCCCCCTTCCACCCCCCCTCCACACCGCACACACAGCCACCCTCCATGCGTACAGGGCGTAGTGTTTCAGCTTAGCCCTATGCTACCGTGCACATACTGGAACCACAAATGTTGGCTTTTGCGTAAGCGTTTTGAACGTTTTAAATGTGTGCCACGCGCTTATTACCGTTTGATTTCTTGGCACACTGCCCCACCCATGCTGCAACAGAGTCAAATTTCCAAATTTGAGAGACTACGATACACCATGCCCTGGCGACGATTTTTGATGCGAATTTTGAAATTTCCGAAAAAATTTTCATGTCCCGCTTCAGTTAATTGTCAGTTCAAATCTTCCGAAACTGTTGATGTCGAGCCAGAGCTATGTCAATCATGTGAAAAATACGTGACCACTGACTACTCTTTTGACTCATTTGATTACCAGTATTTATATTTGTCAGTTGACGATGGTGCACAATGGTCCTTTGATGATCTTCAGCAATCAACCGTACTAAGCTCGTCACCATGTGCTTCAATTGATAGTGACTCACTAAAATGCCAGACCTACGTCTCTGGGATTGTGGGTCAAGGTCAATTCGAGCACAGTGTGGACTTGGCAGCTGGCCAGCATTCGTATCTGCCAGCTGATGATGGTGCATCATGGTCTTCTGATGACCTTGAGTTTTCAACTGAATGGAGCTTGTCATCGCATGCTTCAATTGACAGCGACTCACTAAAATGCCAGACCAATGTCTCTGGGATTATGGGTCAAGGTCAATTCGAGCACAGTGTTGACTTGGCAGCTAGCCAGCCTAGTACCCTAGATGACTCTACTTGTGACACGGATGTGGCTCTGGAACGCGTGTGCTCCACTACCTTGTCCGCAGCCCAATCGTTTCAAACAGTATTTATTGAGGACTCGCTCAATTCTTCCGAAATTATTGACGATTATATGGCTGACCCCGCTGCACTGAGTGGAGCGCACACGACTCCAGATGCCAATGATAATTACATGGTTCACGCTGCGGATATTAATATGTTGCAGTATAATTCATCCTTGGGTGTGGTTACTCGCCGCCGTGGCAATTCTAATCAGCAAAGCTTCTTTGAGCTAGACGGTAGGGAACGCGCGCGCCCTGTCGGTCAATGGGCCAGTACTAGCCGCCACGGTGCTACGTGTAGTGATGTTGGCGATTCTGTGGGTTCTCGGGGCCGGATGTCTGACCTAGCCACCCCAGCATATACCGCTGAGCCAGGGATGTCATATGTCAACGAGTCTCGGGATACAGTGTTAAGACGACCCCACAAAGAATTCCCTCACGCTACTAGTTCCCCGTGCCTGAGCATTCAATCCCCTAGTAGACCCCCCACCTCCGTCTGTGACCTAAGTACCCCCGTGAAACCACCACCATCCAACCCTACTAATAGCCCCCAACTCCAACCTCCCACTGGGTCAATGAGACAACATCGAGAATTACTGACGAATAACCAATCAGAGATCGATACTATGATTTCCCCCTTGCAACAAGCATGTGAACCTACTAAATTATGGGATCACCTGAAACCCTCAGATCAGTGCATTGGGGATGTGTTACAACCCTTTGAACAACTTCTAAGCAAACTTGATCCCGAGATAAATAAGTTAGATCAGCTATTGTTTGACCTTGCTACTGTGACACCTTCTGATCCATCCCAGCAAACCACCCTGGATAATGTTACCTCGGCCCTGATGACCCTTCGAACGTGGTCACAGGCAATGTTGCCATTTCGTGGATCCCTGCAAGACTCTATTGACCGCACCCTAAGTGTCCATTTGAAACCCCGGGTTGATTCCCTAGCGGGTGATTTACAGTCCCTACTTAGCAACTTTTGTACTGATGTGAATGCCCGGACTAAGCCCTCCGTTGACGTGACTATACCGGCTCAGAGGCAAGCGAATCGGCAGGTACTGACAGCGTCAGACCCTGGCCCTGCGCGCCCACAGTCACGCGCTTACCCCGTTCAGTGTGCCCTTGCGTTTATGCAATCCATCTTGCTAGTTTCTGCACAGTCAGTTAGAGATTGGACTGCCCTTCGTTCTCAGATCCAGTCTAAATCAACGGCTGGTGTCTTTGGCTTAGAAAATAAGGGTGTACCCCAAACAGTGCGCGCTGCTGCCCTGCGTAGCCTGACAGAGGCCTGGGTTTACCTCGATGTGCACTGGACCAGATTCAGCATGTACATGCCATTGCTTGGCACCTTGCCAGAAACAGCTCGGTATGCTATATCACAATTTCACGGATGCATAGCTGAAGGCACTCGCCTCAACCATGCATTTGCGGATATATTACCTGAGATTAAGCGCCAAGTTAGTGGTCCTGTTGCTCGCATGACAAGGAAAGAATTGCTGGCACATCTTGGTAATACCCTGGACTCTGCCCGAGACCTTTTGTGCCGCCTAGAGAATTTGGACTTTGCGCAGTACAATGCCCTTTGTGCGATGCATATCGGTCGGGTCTCAGACAGGTGTACTCCTCAGAAATGTCGGTTGGTGTGCCAGAATTTGCTGAATAATATCGGGTTTGGATTAGACTGGCTACACCAGTTGCGTGGAAAAAACCCTGTTTCGACACCTAAACCGCAACCTTCGCGAGTACTCGAGCCACACCAGAGTGCGCATCAACCATCCATGTATACTACTCCGTTGAACCGCAGCATTTCGACTTTACCCCCTGTCTGGAACAATGTCTTAGTAGCCCACCTAATGAGCCCCGACCCTATGCGGCGCATGGCGGCGCATCAGTGGCCGCCTGATCCCTCTGTCAAAGTGCAAACCGATCCGCCGCGTATAGTATTGACTGACTTATCTACGCACACCTGGGTAGAACCTGTAGGCCCAGAGTTCTCTGTTGGCCCAGTGGCGGAACTCGATGTCAAAACCACTTGGGTTGATCGTATTTTGCCTACAGTTGGTATTATGGATACACCCTGGGCCATTATTGACCCACGGAACACCGATCTCGTACGCGCTCATTCAAAGCTGTTGATTGCCGCTTACTTTGAGGCCGAATATATCTTCCAACTTGTGTTTCGTTATGGTTGGTTCCCAGATAGCTTACTTACTGCATTTCAGCGCTGCGCCTTCCTCGTGCAAAAGCTTGTTGACACGCTCTATCGCTCTATTAAGCATGGTGAAACGGTAGGTATAACAGACACCTATCCGTTACCCGAACAGTACCATATTAATGGTCGCTTTTTGTACAAGCTGGCTAGTGATGCTCGCCGCGATTATAAACAAGTTGGGGCTAACTACACTAAGTTGGCACGACGATATTCGGCGGTGCCTGTGCACACGACCCCAATGTTTCCGATCGACCAAAATAATCGTTTCGAGCATTCTCGCCGCCGCTTACAGTTACCTACTGCCCAAAACGCTCATTCGCAGATGGTTCGGGTAACGAATAGTGTCAGCTGCGATGCTTACGTAGATATGATTCAGCCTGATGATGTGGGAACACGGGACAACCAATACGACTTTCTGTTGTCACACCAGGGTTATCAGCAGCCTGACTCGGCTGGTGGAGCCCCTGTACCCGCCGCTGTGCAGGCGCCCCAGAGATTATATCATACGGGACACCAGCACACCGGTAGGCTCTCGGTTCCACCAGCACACCTCAGTTCTTCTGTAGCACCCACTTCAGCACTAGACCAGCTTAAGTCAGAAATGGACCAAAAATATGCCAATATGCGTGACCAGATGGAGGCTATGAACGCTAACATGCGAGCCCTATTAGACCAAAGGCGCGCTCAATCACAAGCCCAGCCTCAAGTTTTGCAACCGAATGTATCAAATGATCCGCCTAGTACCACGACTAGCTCGGACGAGGATTTGGCTAAGCGTATTAAGAAGCTTAAAATGCTTGGTTGTCCCATGTTCTCGGGTAAAGCGTCTGTTGATGTCGGCCAGTGGCTAGCACAGTTTACCGCGAAATGTAAAATCTGCAAAATAGCCTCTGACGAAGAAATGGCTTTGACTCTGGCCGCTGTGCTGGAACATGATGCAGCGACCCTGTGTTATGGTCAACCACAGGAAGTCCAGACCTCTTTTACGAAACTGGAGTCAGCTCTTAAAGCTCATTTTGGTCAGGCGAAACATGTGCTAGCTACATGCCGAGCGATCACACTTATGAATTGGAAACCGAATGATATGATTGATACTGTGCGACGCCGTTTGATAACCGAATCTGCGCAGTTGAAAAATGTGAATCACAGCGAACGTGAATTGCGTATGATTGAGGGATTTTTGCACGCTTTAGGTCAGCATAACTCTGAGTTGCGTCAACTAGTTGAGTTAAACTCTGCTTCACTTGAGTCTTTCGACAAGCTGATCCAGCATGCTAAAGTCGCTCAACAGTCTCTGGAAAACCGTAAGCTTGAGCAAGACCGCTCAGCTAAGGACACTGAGTTTAAGCGCATGCGCGATGAACTCTCGCAACTGCGGCAGCAGATGTCTAGTGCACGCATGGGTGATAACTGTCAGCAGTTGGGTGGCGGTATGTTGGCTGGACAACGGCCAATGTTTTGACCACCGATGGACATGCGCCAAAACCCGCGATTTGCCTTTCCCGCGCCACAAGCGCAGCCTAGTGCTCAACCTCCGTTCAATGCACAGCGCATGCCAATTAGACCGCAACGAGACATTCCGCCTATGCGTCTACCACCTGCCGTACAAGGTCCGCGTTTTGCTCCGCGTCCAACAGTTGATGTAGGGCCACCTGTAGTAGCTATTGACAAGCCCGGTCGACAGCCTTCCAATGCTTACAAGAGCTATTTTTGTGAGAAATGTAAAATGTCTGGCCATACCACCGAGGAGTGTGGCCGTCGTGCAACCGGTCCTACCTCATCTGGCCCTGCACCAGCCCAAACGCCGCGTGAGCCACTTAAGTGTTTTAAGTGCAATAAGCCTGGCCATTTCTCGCGTGAGTGCCCCGAAAACACGCCTGCGCAGAATGTCAATGAGCTGTACGCACAGTATGATATCATACCCGACGATCAAATTGGTTACACTGATTTGCAAAATGACTTAGTTGAGGGAGTAGCAGACCCTAATGACTTGCAAGGTTATTACAATGAATACCTTCGGAAACTATGCATCAGTACCAATATGATTATTCGGATATGGCGCCACCAGAAACGGACGCACTAGCCGAAGAGGAGAGTGACGTGCGTGTGAATTTTCTGGGTTCCTGTCCAGAACTTTATAACCATTCTGACCAAACCCCAATAAGCTATTTTGACGTGTGCGTTACGCAGTGGGTGGACACGTCTACTACTGAGCCAAAAGGCGCCGCGCCAAAGTGCCAGGCCAACGTCCCTGGGACGGCGCGTGCGCTCAGTGACTCAGTAGCTGGCAAGAAGCCCCCTGCAAGCTTTTGTAAAACTTTGACTGGCGTCCCCCAGGTTGATCATGTTTGTGATTCGATCCCACACCCAAGTATTCCGGAAATTCGCATTCAATCTTGCGAACCTGACCAGACCTCAGCCCTCGCGGTAACCACGCAAAAGTCCCAAGCCTACGTCCCTGGGATTCGTGATACCGCGGGCACTGATGACCTGGAGCATGTAGTGTTGGGTAGTCCAAAAACTGTGCAAGTACCAACGCAAACATCTACCTGGACACCCTCCATTAATATGTTTCGCCCTATTAACCCCGCGACACACACGTCTGTAGTTGCTGCTCTAGATCTCAGTACTTCCGATGCTGGCCGAGAAACCTGTCGTGACCGTAGGAAATATTATTGGGAGCAACTCTCCCCGGATTTAGGTGTTAAGCGCATGGAATACCAATGCAATGCTGCACAAGTCGTAGTGACCAAACCGTTGGGTGCTCGCTTGCAAAGTGGTAAGATGACGCGCCCAAAGCACACTGTGCGCGATTTGATTACACCTAGTATTTACCACCACGCTGTAATTCAAGGTGTAGGACCCTATCTAGTACTAGCCGATACTGGCGCGGAATTAAGTGCCATTCCCGTGTCTTTATTGGAACAAATTGAGAGCCTCTCAGGGAAATGTCTAGACCGTCGAATTTTTCAATTGGAAAAACCCCTTGTTTGTAAAGGCTATACAGGACATAAACATACGTTACTTTACTCGATCCAGTTGACAGTCTCGATCGGTACGGAGACACGACGCATAAACTTCGCAATTTCCTTTGAAGGCACTCAGTGCATTATAGGTATTGGTGATTATGCTAAATTTTGGTTCCTACCTATCTGTCCTGGCGCTTGTATGACACGACCAGTTATGCACAGCAATAAACGGTATCTCATCCCGGGTGATGAACCTTGCTTGCTTTATGAAGGGGAAATTCCCTACGTAGACACCGGGTTACGTACAGGCGCCATCGCAAAAACAGGCGAAAATATCCCAGAAGCAATTGAACGGGTTCAATCTAGCAATATTTACACTGTAGGATCACTTTTAGAGCCGTATCTGGCCCCGAAGACAGATGTAAATAGGCTTTGTTCCTCGTCACCCGTTCCCTATTTCTCTCCAAGTAAGGGCACCGGTGCTGTTGGGGTTGTCGCAACGGAGAACTGGGTATGTCCACCGCGCTCCGTGTCTTATGTGCCCGCTGAGTTGACAGGTGATTCCCAGGAGATACTCACCACGGTTCTTTTCAGCCCACATGCACACTTTTCCGAAAATTTCGAAAACACCTTGCTACCATTAGAAAATGGGAATGAGCTCTTTGTCCCTTTTGCAAATCATTCGGATAAGGAGATGGTTTTATTCGCCTGCCAGTCTCTTGGCTGGGCTGAAGAGGTAGTGGTGGAACCGACTAACGATTTCCACATGAATGAACTTGCAGTTGAATTTGCCGATGTGTGGTGGCAAACAGTGCAGACACCCCTGTGTAAGGCCCTCTGTGAAGCCAACTTGGCTCCCACACAGGTAGAACCCCCTGAGGACCCCGTAATTACCGCCCAATCACCCCCTGAAACTAGATTGCACCAACTTGGAAAAATTCTGGACGAAGGAGTACTTAGTCAGCTCCCCTTGGAAAAGCAACAGGTGTTGCGTGACTGGCTATTAGAACGCCATCACATCTTTTCACTGTCCGATTTTGACATGGGAGATACAGGCGATATAATCTACCACCCGATTGAAACTGGAAATTCCCCCCCGATTCAACAGAAAGTCCGTAGGTTAGCTATCGGGTTACGTAAGGAAGTCGAACGTCAAGTGCAGCTGTGGCTGAAATTAGGGATAATTGAGCCGTCAGTGTCTCCTTGGGCATCCCTGATTGTTCCGGTGCGTAAGAAAAATGGCGCGCTGTGATTATGCGTCGATTACCGTCGTGTGAACTTAGTGACCAAGCGTGATTGTTTTGCATTGCCAAATTGTGCTGATCTGATTGACATGGCTGGACTCGTGCACCCCCAGTATTTTTCATCGCTCGATTTAGCGTCTGGCTATTTGCAGATGCGCATTGATCCCCGTGATATCCCAAAAACTGCATTTACTAGCCACGTCGGTCTGTTTCAGTATAAATTTATGCCGTTCGGCCTAGTTAACGCTCCAGCCTCATTTAGTCGGCTCATTGCCAATGTACTGGCGGGCTTAGACCCAGACCGTGTGCACTTTTACCTGGACGACGTTCTGGTTTGCGCCGAAACCGAGGAGCGTATGTACTCACTTTTGGATGACGTCTTTGCTCGTTTCGATCGATACACCCTTAAAGTCGGTATTAAGAAATGTGAGTTCTTTAAAGAACGTGTCAATTTTCTGGGTTGTGTCCTAACGAGGGAAGGCATCGAAATGCAACAGTCAAAAATCACCACTATCCAAAATTACCCAGTCCCAGTAACCACTAAAGAAATCCGCCGATTTTTGGGCATGTGTTCTTTTTACCGTCGCTGGGTTGAGGGTTTCTCCTTTATTACACGACCGTTGCATTTAAAAATTCAGGGTGCTAAGACTACCTGGGACGACGAATGTCAGGCTGCCTTTGAAGAACTTAAGAAGCGTCTAGTAGAAGGCCCGATTTTAGCCTACCCTAAAGAGGGTCATCCTTTTATTTTGCACACGGACGCTTCGCGCAGTGGCTTAGGTGCGGTTTTGAGTCAGATGGACGATGCAGGCCGCCATCGCGTGGTCACTTACGGTAGTTGCGCGTTGAAAGGTGCTGAGAAGCGTTACAATACCACAGAACTGGAGTGCTTAGCTATTGTCTGGTCGTTGAAATACTGGAAACACTATTTGACACAACAAGAAGTTATTATTGTAACAGATCATTGCACGCTTACATGGGCACTGGAAAACCGCTCTGAGAACCCTCGCTTAGACAAGTGGTATGTGTTTTTGATGGCTTACCAACCTAAGATCATTTTTAAACGCGGTAGTGAGAATAGTGTGGCGGATGCGTTGTCGCGTATTGCCGAGTCGGTTAATTTCCATAAGTGGACTGAGGATCATTTACAAGGTAAATTCGACCCCGAAGAGGTACCCGCTGGTATCTGCCCCCTGTCCACTTTCACTGATAAGTGGCAAGCACACCCGTTGAACCAATCTGAACCCGACTTGTCTGAGTACTCTGCGGTTGAGATTACGAAAATTTCTGATGAAATTCACTACGAATGGCACCCCCCGCTCGGTGTAGGTCACATTCAATCTTTGGACAATATACCTCACCCAGCTAATCAGGATAGAACACCAAAAGCGAACAACCCCTCAATTTTCGAAGCTAAGTCCACCCCCGTTGAACGGTTTAATATGACCGGTAAGGATGTCGACGTAATCCGCGATGCGGGTCTTGCGGTAGACGGTATTGTAGGTTTTACATTGGAATCCGTTGCTGAGGAAACTCAAAAGTTTTGGCAACGAATTATAAAAGGTCAGGAAGCCGACCCCGATACTCAGTCCATCAAGCTGTTTTTGACCACTAGGCAATATACGAAGCACGCGCGCTTCAATACTTGGTTAGATCGCAATTATACTGGGTTTTGTGTGGCGCATGATGTATTGTGGTTTATGGGAAATGCTAGTCGTCGTGCGTGTTTGGTGGTTCCAATAGAAATTACTTCGGAGCTTTGTGAAAGATTTCATTCCTGGGGACACCCAGCTGGTCTCAAGTTGTCTATGTGGCTAAGGATTTACTTTTGGTGGTTCACACTGACCATGGATGCTCATCGTGCTGTGGATAAATGTCTGGAATGCGCCACTAGGACAGGACAGGGTTGTAAACGTCTCAACCCGCTCACCCCTATTTCAGTGGTGGCAGAGCCATTTTTCCGTATCCACATGGATGTTCTAAAAATGCCAATGTCGCAAAATGGTTTTCAGTACGTATTGGTCTTGCAAGATGCATTTACAAAATATCCTTGTGCGTACGCTCTTCGATTAAAAGACGCGGAAACAGTGGCATACCATTTTATGCAATTTGTTTCAGACCATGGTGTTCCGCGCGTACTCGTCACTGATAATGGATCGGAATTTTGCAATGCAATTTTACACGGGTTGACTCAATTTTGGGGAACAGACCATCGCAAGACCACCGTGTATCGACCACAAGCAAATGCATTAGTAGAGCGTTTTAACCGCACTTTGTTAGACATGTTGGCTAAAATGTGCACTCTGCGCCCCACTGACTGGGATGAGTGGCTTGCCCCTGCACTGTACTGGTATAGAGCCATACCTCACGCAAGTACTGGTGAATCTCCGCACTTTTTGGCAACAGGTCGCGACATGCCGCTTCCCGGCGACACGTCGTTCTTGGAAATGTCGCAATTGGTGTACAATGAACACCCAAAGTACCACGAGCGGATTGTCCAGTATACGCGTGAGGCTTGGAAAATTGCCAAAGAGTTGATCGATTTGGCGCAAGCACAACAAAAAGCTCAGTATGATAAGAAATGTAAGCCCCTGACTTTTGAAGTAGGACAGCGTGTGTGGTATTTAGCAGAAGGTGTCGTGACTGGTCCCGCTTACAAACTTGCCCGTCCGTACATCGGGCCTTATCGCATTTTGGAGCTTAAAGGGAAGACAGCCAAAATTAAACGCATCGACCAATGCGATGCGGCAGCAATTCGTGTTAACCTGGATAAACTGCTTCCGGTAAAGGATTCTGTAGCTTCTGGTGCGATTTGGAACGGTCGCGCCCTGCGTAAGGTGCGCGAGGTTCCGTTGGAGAGTGAGCTGCCGACACATGATGTTTCTGGTGAGAAAACTGACACTGGTGTGACGCCTGGCGACAAGCCACTGTCAGGTGATGGCATGGTACTCAGAAGTGGTAAACGTGTGCGTTCTAATTCAAAGTAAGCTACCCTGGAAGTTATTTCGAGTAATAAGGTAACATGTGTGAGACCGTAGTTTAAGTTTCTCTCCTGTCTAAGTTTCGTTTTAGTTCCCAAACAACCTGTGGTTAGACCACGCAAGGGGGGAGGAGTGTGATGCCAAAGGTCCGGTATAGTATGTAATCTTTTGATGTAACCTCTTTATGCAATTTCCCTCAACGTCTTTCAAAATATTTTCTCTTGGATTTTATGATACCATTGGCATCATAACCCAACCATTGAGCATGTTGGTAACACCCCTGTACGGACATGTCTCTATAAACTCTAATAGTCAGGTTGGAAGTAACGGGTCCTAGGTGTCGACCACAGGCACCGGGAAACGTCTTGCTACTGCATCTTTATATATTCCACCTCGTTCATGTGGTTATCTCGTTGTGTGATATAGGACACCTTGTAGATCATTACGGGTGAGTAAAAGAAAAGTTGCACCCCCTCAAAAGATCGTGAGGCCCAGCTAAAAAGATTGTTGTTCTCACATTTAGGCTGTGTGAGTGGTATATCTAAGTTGTTGGGAACACGGTAGTGATGCAAAAAGTGAGAGCATGTTGTTGTGAGGTCGCTTGGGTGCTGCGGTGTCCTCAATGCGCGAGAGACAAGTGCTTGCTCATGTCTCTCGCCCATCGAGGACAGACGTTGTCATCGGCAATTTGAGAAGTGACCGTCTGAGTGAGACTCTCCATGCATGTTGATTGTCCGTACCCACGGCTATTATTTACCACTGTCCGTTCATTGTCTGAGAGCGCTCAGCTGGTAGTGCATTAACACCACCCTACTTATTCTTGTGATTCCTGTGTCCTCTTAACCATTGTCCAACTCGCATGTGATTATAACCTTGTCTCTTAACAGTATGAAGACGTGCCATGTGGGGCGCGCGTTATAAGTTGCTGATGACCCTAAAGTCCCAAGCCTACGTCCCTGGGATTGGGTCCATCAGCCACTCTTGCGCCTCTTGTGAATCATGATTCTAGCTTGCGCTCTGGGTAAAAGATATTCACCCATGTTACGGGGAAAAGATCATCTCCGTCTTGATTGAGCCCCACCACGTTCTTATTATCTTGTTCGCCTTAGACCGCGCCCCGTAGGTCTCCACCACGGACTCGTTAGACAACCTGACACCTAAATTTTTACTAAATTTACAACCTTCCCAAACGCGGTAGTTCGCTCTGGCCCGCTGCACTTAGTGAGATAAGCGCTGCCTTCCTGCTACTTTTTGTACCTTTTTATTGCATACAAATTCTGACAAAAACTCCTCTCAATACAGACTTGGGTACTAAACTTTCCCACCCCGCACCCGGCCCGTAAATTCTATTTTTCTCGGAGGGCGATTTCGCCTGCTACCAGCTTCCCCCCGCTTTATCGTGCTTCGTGGCCATTTGGGCGTACTAGTCGCTGTCTTTTGCCTTTTTGGTGAGTGGACACAATTACCCTTGTGAAGACCTGTCATGTTGTGAGGCGTACTGATGTTAGCCCTTTGATTACAGATTGTGTCGGCAGTGGCTTGCTGAGCGCCCTTCATTTCGCTGCCCTCCAGTTCTGTTGTTAAGGTGACTCATTCACTTTTTGTTGTGCAATAATTCAGTTGCGATGTAGCCAATTAGTGGGAACAGTGTGAACCACCAGTTTTGAACACCGCAGTGTTTTCTCGATCGTGCAACGTGCGCACGTTTGCGATCGACGCGCGGCCGTTTCTGCCGTGCTCCGGTCGAGTTGGGACCACTGGTTGTGTCCCCTGGAAGTTGTTGTGTGATTATATTTGTTACGTGTTCTTTGTTCGAACTTAATTCTTCTGTACATTCCTTGTTTTTCGCGTGAATCTTTAATGTCGTAACCTTTTTCGTTGAAAATTTTGATCCCGGTAGAAAACTCGTTTTGTTTTGTTGGCGTGTTACAATGGCACAAGCGCACGCTTCTACTTCCGTATATGATGACGACGGTGTGTTGTGGGACGTACCTCACAGGGACGGCGTAATTCGCCGCAGTCTGGGCACGTTGGATAGTCCCGACTCAGTAAGCATGTTGTCGACGGTGTTTGAGTTGGGGAATCATATCGCCAACTTTTCACCGACGGCTTTCGAAGAGACTTTAAATAGTGGCAACTACCGGTTGCTCGACCAGGCCCTGCTCAAAGACGCAAATGCGTTTCTCCGGACCTGCAACCTGCCCACTCTTAGCGACGTGCCAAACCGGCTCTGTGAGGTGCTGACCTTTAATGCGGCTAGGGGTTTGCCTCCGAAATTGTTTGTGACACCGCGGCGTAATGATGACTGGCGTTTAGTTGACGTGAACATGACGGGGCGCCAATTAGTCGAGCAGATGTTGTCCGCCGTGCGGAACCATGCGTCAACCATCAGAAGCGCCAAAAGAGAGGTCGTGTGTTTGTTTCTGTACCCCGTAAATGAGAAATGTTTCTGTACCCCGTAAATGAACCGGGCAGACAGCGGTTCGGATTCCGAAGCCTCTTGGATTATACACCGGAGGACCCTTTTGATGGTTGGATGCATATGCGTCCCGCGTTTGTGCGGAAATTCAAACAGATTTGGGCGTGTCATCCTGGCGATCCCATCGTGCAAGTCTTCATTCAGAATGCCAGGCAACTGGAGAACCTGGGTGATTATTTGCCCACAGTGGGACAGGACCAGCCCAGCGCTATTTCAATCTCGCTCGGCTATAAGAAGCCCCGTGACAGCCACGATAAGAATCCGTTTTTGGTTTCATTGTGTTTTCCGAACCGCGTCGTGGTTCACGTTCCGATCGCCTTGTTGCGCTCCACCACAAATGACTGGACCCCCTTGGCTGGGAAACTATTGTTTGCGCAGGATGACCCCCAGTCTGTTCAGTTGTACGCGTCCGAGGCGGAGCGGGCAACCTTGATTGGAATGTCCGGTACACCGCCTTCTCCTTGTAACACTACCGGAGTCACCACAACCACCACACAATGGTTGAGCTGCATTCCAGTGTTAGAAAAATTGCTGGTGACCACCGACGAATTTCGCGCGGAGTATAAGGACGACTGTACCGACATTTCAGTCGAAGTGCTCGTTGCCGCCGCCTGGCAACTATTTTCCGGACAGACACTCAAGTGCCCTATTGGCTCGAAGCACACCCCAATTGATACCGTGGAGGTCCAGGTGAACGACGCGTGGTTTGCAAACGCTTCGAGCCCCGTCCCCAGAGACCTCCAGGCTATCTTGGAGATCCAAGGGTATCGCGCGCAAACAGTTTTGGACCTGTTCATCTTCGCGTGCTGGAACCCCATTCGATCCCCGATGTCCCGCCCCATTGAGGCGGTCGACCACTTCCGTTCGATTAGCGATGATGGGGGTACCGGGTTCATGCCGACACACCAACTGGACGTAGTCGGGCACAGACTCTCTCACAGATACCCGCCAAAACAGCTACGCCGGTCGTCAAACGCCTTTTGTGAATGTAACCAAAAATCGGCGCCTTCAGATCCTCGCCTGAATTGGCTGGAGGATTTGGTCGTGATTGTCTTGTACCGATTACTGACAGACAGGTCACTGACGACGTGGGCTTGGCCCCAGGCTGGTGGGATGCCTGCGACTGGCCCTCAGTGGTGCAGGTGGTTGCAGGAGTTAAGGGATGTCTGGAGTTTTTCTGACGCGGCAGTCCGCATTCTGCAGCGCTTACGCGAAATAGTGCCGTGCGTGTTGACGTCCATGTTGGCGAGTTATTTGGCCGCGGGGAGTCGGGCGATCCCAAAATTGTTGATTGTGCTCCTTCCGCAAATCTTCCAGTATGTCCACTGGTTCTTTTTGATGCTGATTAGGCACGATGAGCCTTCTATGGAGACTATGATGAGCGTGCACATCCGCACCTTGTGGCGCAAATTGGAAATCGCCAGATCGGTGACCCCGAATGATGGTGGTCCCCCTACTTTAGTGGTGTCACTGGATTTGGAGCAGAACCACGTTTTCGGGTCAACCGACGCTCCCATGAGCGCGCTTCGGTGGAAGTTAGCGGCGCCGCTATCGCCTACGCTTCTAAGTTACACGCGGTGCTTCCTGGACTGGATAAATTACGCGCGCTTTCAACAGCACCCGGACATGGCGTTTAAGCCACAACCGCACCCATTGCTGCCGGCCGATGTATATGCGCGCGCCACGTTTTTACTCTGGCAAGGCCCCGCCCCTTACCGCTATGACGAGCCGGATTTGGAGTTCGACGAGAACTTGCCGAATCACCAGCTTTGTGGGTTACCGCGTATAGATCACGCGGCGGTGTATGGTGACTTTCGCGGCCGCCTCGAAGCGGTAGGCCAGGGTAGGTTCTATGAGACCACGCCACTAGCAACTGTGTTGGATTTCTCAGCAAAGACCAACTCATGCGGGCCAGTGCCGATGGCCAATATCCACAACACGCGCACCCACCCCCTTCTGCATTGGCAACTGCCCACCGTTCCCTGGGCTAGCCCGCGCTCGGACTTCGGAAAAATGCACGATGGAGTGCCGCCCCTCCGAACCTTGAATAGCAAGTCGTGGTCGTTTTTGAACCACGGTCGCGGCGCTTGGGATACAGTTGCCGCCTCAGAAGGGGTGTTTTACTTGCTGCCGCTGTGCGCCGGCACACTCTCGCCCCTGCTCGCTTGCATGCACATTCTGCGACAAGTGCACGCTCCTTCCGCGGACTTTCCGGCTCGCCTGTTAGCCACGGCGTGCGCGATGGCAAGTGTGGAGTGGTTGGATGTCGTCACGGGTAGAGCCGAGGTGCCTCGCCGGTGCTGGCTCAGTACTCTGGCGATACATTATGGTATTCCGACCGTGTTGTTATACTCGGAAAACAGCACGCCTCCGAATGCTTTTAGTGTTTTCGGCCAGGGCACCCAGACCGCTCTGCACTGCCAGTGCGCTGTAGTCGTGGTGGTGGGTGACGACTGGTTTGTGCACGCGTTGAATTTGGGCAAGTGCGCTGCGTTTTTCCGCGCGGCCGCTGCACTGCGTTGACCGAGACGCACATTCTCGACGAGGCGAATTTGCCCGACGAGGTTACCGCTCGTGTCAGCCGGAATTATGGTTCCATTGCAGCCTATAATCGCGAGCCGCCTCAGGTGGACACTGTCGAGTGGAAGACGTGGGTGCTGGTGTGTCAGCTAAACGGGTTGGGCAACGCCCCCGGTCGGCACACTACTACCCACGCTGGCCGCCGACATGTGCCCCCTTGAGAAGGCCCTGTTCGACCTGCAAGTCCAAGGGGCGCAGCCGGCCGAAGTTGAGGCGCTAAATTACTTCCACGCTGTGATTATGCATGTCGATCTGGTGGGGCCACGCCTCGCGCGGCCGGAGCAGCCAGCGGACATTGGTGCAACGCCGCTCGCCTCGCCATTGTGTCATTTTTACGATGAAACGAGCCGACTGGCGGTGCACCTCATCTGCAGCTGGTGTCCGCGCGATTGGACTTCCCGCTCGATCGAACGGAACATGCGTATTTTTCAGCCCTACAACGAACGCCCGCTGCCCCCCGGTATTCCGGCCAAGTCGACCCTTGATAGGATCATATCCGGCCAACAACTGGCGTGTGAATTTCGCGAGCAGTACTTCGCGGTGTTGCTAGGGGCACCCACTTGTGAGCCCCTGGGGCGTGTCCGATTTGGTGCCTCCTTGCCCTACCAGCTATGCCGCACACCACCGGCGCTTTCGTTCAATGAGGTTCTGGAGGTGTTGCACTCTGTGAGGAGCCAAATTGCCCCGCCGGAGCCGCAGCAGCCTCTAAGGTTTGAGGTTATCCATAATGCAGAGCATTTCCTCCTGCGACGGCCTGACGATCGGGACCACCCTGTAGAGCCCATTGAGGGGATCTGCACGAGTGAAGCTCCTGACGGCAACCCCGTTCACACTTGGCTCAATAAGGACTACCCGCTTCATGGTTGCTTTGACGACGGACTCCCTGTGGAGGACGTCGCGGGATTCCAGGGTGCGCAATATGGCTCGGCGCCTAACCGCCTGGTCAACCTCTTTTTCAACCCGCATAAGCGCCCTTTTACCCAGTTAGATTCTGGCGTGCGTACGTGGGATGTCGGCCTAGTAGAGCCTCGCGCCTTGCCAGCTCCCGATGACCCACGCCGACGAATTTTGAACCCTGATGAGTCGGCAGATGAAGGGATGTCCTCGGCCGCCTCTAGCGTAGTGGGACAGCTGGAAATTGCACTCCCAATGGAGGTCGTGGCCGACGAGGAGCAGTCCGATGCGGGTGTCTCGGCCGACCACGTTCTGGCCAACTGGCTCCAAGAGGTGGAGGCAGCAAACCGGGCCGAGGGCACCTATAGACTCCGCATCGTACCTCTCCAGCCGGTGCGCAACCAGCTCGCTAAGGAAGTGTTCGAATGCGCAATTGACAATAGAATTTGCGCTTTGGCGGGGACATTGCTTGGTCACGATGACTCAGGGGACAAAGAGAGACTGGACGCGCTAGGATTTTCTAAAACAGCAGTGTGGTCCTCATTTGGCCTGGTTGAACCCTTAGAACCGGCTGCGTATTTCGTGCCGGAACTGGGAGACGACCCCTTTGACGGTTTTGGATCGATTCCAGTCCGCGATGCCTACGTGCCACCGGCCACATTCATCCAGCCGGATGGAGAGGTCCAAGTGGCCCCAGTTAACCTGCCCGTGAATAATTTTCACACTCATGAGCAGGGCCGACAGTTTTTCCGCGAGCAAAATGCCCCATACATTATGCTCGAAACAGGGTTGGTTTTGGGGATTATGAACAGCACCCCTTATTTCTATTGTGAGGTCCCTATTGAGGGTCGCATGATTGAGGTTTGGTGCCGGGAGGCCTGGCTACCCATGACGCAGTACTGGGATGATCTGCTCCCAGGACACATTGCGCAGTTGTTTGATGTCTTTCGCCAATATTACACGGCAACGATGCAAGGGGAAGATGTCAGACCGTTCTTCAACTTGGAGACTAAACAACTGCAGTTGGTGCGGAATGCAGGGCTCCCACCTGCGGCGTCAGGGGAGGCCCAGTCGAATCACTGGCTGGCAAATGCGTTTGGGCCGGCTGAACGCGCGCGCTTAGTGGCCGTCGCGAGGGGTAGAGGGCATTATGACCCTGACTGGTCCCCGCGACACCCGCTGAGGAGGCCCATGAGCGAGTGGCTCCAGCCGGAGCAAACGTACGCGCCCGGTTGGGAGAGGTTACACGTTGAAAGCGTGCCCCTCCCACTCCGCCCCCTTTATGCTGAGATGCTTATGAGCCTCAGCTTGGACGAGTCTCGTTACACCCCTAACGTGGGACGCACTCTGCGCTTCTTCCTTGACAGCTTCAGCGACAAACCGCCCTTGACCTTGGAAGTGCCTGTGCCACCCAACGTTTTCACCAACTCGGAGGAGGTACTGCCTATTCTGCCAATAGGGCACCACTACTTTAGCGGTGGTACGAATACGGCACTGACTAGGTGCATCCTGAATTGGCTGTCGTTCTGGCGCAAACAGCGGGAACTCCTACGCGTGTTGGTGCTTTCGAACGAACAGTGGGCGGCATATTGTGTGCGTTTCCCCGAAGCGCCACGAACCTGGGTCAGATGGCAAGACCGACTTCAGCAAGCAGATCTGGACCAGTTGCGGACGATGCTTGATGAGACTCGGGACGAGTTTACGGCCTTCTTGTTGCGCGCGAAGATCGTGTGTGCGACTGTCAAGAGAGCCTCTGACCTTGTCTTGCAACCCGTACTGAACACATCTTTAGGCCGTTGGCTTGACTTTCGGTTGTATATCCTCCGGTTGCTTGCACTGGATGGGAGTCCCGGCTTGGGAAGACCGGACGTGCACGCAGGCGTGGGTACGATATCGATCGGCAACTACCACACGTATCTATTTTTCTCTGGAGATAGTCCGTTGGGGAACTTTTTTAGTGCCCCCATTCCACTAATGGGTGATCTGTACGTGCCGTCATCTGAGCACTTGTATCACGTTCTGCAGCTGATCTTTAGCGGGGACCACGAGCTGACCGTGCCCCTTCTTAGACACTCGGAGCCTAGTCGCTGCAAGTCTCAAATGACGTCCTGGCGTAGGGAGGGTAGAATCGCCAGCTGGAGACTGAAACAGCGGGAGTGGCACGACTGCGGTCTTGCCGTCGCAGCCATGCACGCTGTTTTGCGACTCAAATTGGCGACCTGCCCTGCCTACCGGAACGCCCTCGTCAACAACCCCGATTCGATTTTTATGGAGGCGAGCCCGTTTGACCCGTTCTGGGGTATTAAGCAAGGTATGAACGACCGGACTCTTTGGACAAACGTAGAGACGTGGGGTGACAACTGGCTGGGCCGGTTGCATATGACAATGGCGGAGCAGTTAGCGCGTGAACCCGTACAGCGTCCGTGGCCTGTTCTGAGCCTAAATGAATTGGCGATGTCCATTCTTGCGAAATGCAGAGACGCCGTCCAACGCCCGCGACCGCTCCAACCGCTGTCCACTGCACTCTTGGATAGAATCGCACGGTGCAGGGCGGTGCGGCAGTATGACCCCAACGAAATTCCGCCAACTATCATGACCATGCAGTTTGTCCAAGGTCAAGATCCAACCATTGCGATCGGACAGCAGGTGGGACTGGGCCAGCGCCCCATCCCACAACTTGCAGTGATTGAACGTGAGCACAATTTGCCGCGAGGGGCAAACAAGGCCAGTCGTAGGGTACATCGCCTGCGTCAGGCTCGCACCAAGTAGCTTCTATCAGACATAGAGGAGCGCGGTGTACGGGTGTCGGGACTAAAGTGCCAAGCCTACGTCCTTGGGATTGTCTCGGCGCAAATACACCCAACTCCTTGATTTCTGACCGTTTTATGTGGCAACTGTATTGATGGCTATACTTTTATATGAGCTAATTAAGCCGGAGGATTAAAGTCCCAAGCCTACGTCCCTGGGATTATCCAATGGCGGTGTCAGATTTATTGAAATTTAACTATGCAGTTATCCCTGTCATGACGGCGCGATGCGGTGTTGGGGTCTAAAGTGCCAGACCTACGTCTCTGGGATTGCCCCCAGCACTGCACGGCGGCGTACTGACGAGGTCACTGTTGTAAAGCCTCACACAGCTGCGCAAGCTTCAAACGCTACTTATTTCTGAAATAAAAGGGCTCCTTTCCTTGCATTGCATGTGCACTATGATGGCTGATTGGTGAATTAAAGTCCCAAGCCTACGTCCCTGGGATTATTCTAAGGCCAGCCACATAGCCGTCAGAATATTATACCCTTATTGACAGCTTTATCGTGTAATGTGCCGTCGGTGACTAAAGTGCCAAGCCTACGTCCCTGGGACTGCCACTGGTGGCACATGGCATGGTATTGCTGGTCTTTTCAAATTGAGAATCACTTGTTTCGCCCCATCGGTTTTCGCAATTCAACCAAATATTTTGAAACCGACAACTGTAATCACTTATTTTTTGGAAACAGTGTCACTTCGCAATGCGGTCTGGTGACTAAAGTGCCAAGCCTACGTCCTTGGGATTGTCACCAGCCGTGTAGCGTTGTGGTGCGTAAAACGGGTTCAAACAACCTCAGGGAATAAACTAAATGGTCTCAGGATCTAGTAGTCACGCCGTTGCCTCGTTTGCGATTGGATTTTGTATTTCCCCATTCGCGCATCTCTTGCCATTTCCTCGCATTTCGGGACTTTTTCCCTTGTTCTTGCCAATTTTTAGTTGCCATTTTTATTTTTTTTTGTGTGATGAGCATTAATTTATAGGGGCGCGGTGTGTGTGCGTTGGAACCTAAAGCGCCAAGCCTACGTCCTTGGGGTTGGTATCAACACACACACACCTAACTCTTTCGTTTAAATAAAAGGAAATTTTTTTCTATTTAGACTGCAATTCTGTACATATTTTGGCATCACGTCTCTGGGGACCATGTCGGGGGGTTAAAGTGCCAAGCCTACGTCCCTGGGACTACCCCATGGCCTGGACCCAGAGGCAGGGAAAATTCGCATTCCCTTATACTAGAGCATTTTGAGCCGTTTTAAGTACCTTTACCTTGTATTGAGCATGGTTGCGTGAATTACCTCTAGTTTTCTATGACACTATGCCGCTTTTGTAATTAACTAAATTTGTGCTTAATAAAACCTGCGTGGTCACATTAAGGAGGGCCCCTGGCTTTACATGTGTATTTAGAATTGTCAGGACGGCCCCGGTCATTGTGTAACTATTTTGAACTGGACTCATGGAATTTTGTGCACACAGTTTTCCCTTTAAAACTCCAGTGACCTTGAACATTTTTCTTTTAACCAGCCACCTGGATAAAGACTTTTGCACCCCACATTTAAAGTAATCACCAATAACTTTATTGGTTATGGCTGGGAACAAATTTTTGCAGTCACATAATGGCTATATTAGTGGAAAAACAGTTTAGTTCAGTTTCACTTCAATGTTCATGTTTTGCCAAAATTTCTCATCTGTTCTTTAAACTTTAACGGAATGTTTTTGCACAGGAAACATTTTTTGGCATCTATCTTTCTTGACCATGGATCAAAATCAAAATGCTGGCCACACTCATTGCCTGACAATGTCGGTCATGACTGGTTCACCAAATGTAAATTTCCATGAAATTATGTACCAAGGAAGCAATGAAATTGTCATGTGTGTGACCGCTGGAGAAATGCGGCTCACCCAGCCACTTCAACGTGTGCTTGACTGGCAAGATCCCTGTCGCGAAAAGTGAGAATTTTCATGGGTTCAGTGTAAAAACTGTGCACAATCACCAAAATTTCTTTCAGCTTGAGTGAGTCTGTCCTTCTGTGGGGAAGCACGGCTTTTGGGAATGACCAGCCACTGTTGGCAGTAACTGGCCATGTGGCACCGATCCAACAATGTCAAATCCATGGCACTGGCACCCCAATGCAAGTACCGGCCCACTGCCTACCCGATAGGGAGCCGTCGATTTCACCAACTGATTTCACTTATGACCCGCATCTTTCTGTCGGCCCTCCCATGCATGTGACCACGCGGGTTATTAATCCAAACACTATCCCGATTCGCGTTACTTTGGAACAGACCGGCAATTTCGTAGATATTAAACTGCAATTTTAAATGATAATGGCTACAATTCTGCGTTGAGTATTATTTTTCCGCTTAGGCCAACCGTAGTAATTCCAACACAATATTTGTTAAAAGCTACTCTTGTATTCGCTATCATTCTTTTACCATGGTACAGGTGAACCACGACGCGTGTTAATTTAGTTTTTAGTGTAAATTGGGTGCAGCGGTCTAAAGTGCCAAGCCTACGTCCCTGGGACTGACCAAAGCACCCATTGTGTATGTTTTGATATCGCTTTTCGGAAATTTTCTTCTAGTAAGCGCAGTCAATCAGTTGCACGCGGCGATTTTTGGTAATTGCGTGGAGGTAAACCGTTTGAGCCATGTGTTCTGTGAAGTTAGCCACAAATTTGATTAGTAGTTGCGCTTGTGCCACTAAGAAAAATAACATTTGTTTTGTGCTCGCGATTAGGCTAAAGAATGGTTAGTCGGATACGTTTTCTACCGGGATCCTTTTGTGAATTGTTGTATTTTGTGCTGTTGTGAATAGTTTCTAGATTGTGTAGTTGGTTTCCTTTAGTCACGTTTAGCTGATCTTTTCTTTTAGGTGGCATTCCACTTGTCTTACGGTCTCATTTACGGTTCTCATGATTCTTGCCTTAAAATTTTTCTTGCCATAATTATAGACTCTGTTTCGACGCTTTAGTAGGGTGCTTCCAGTGCACATGTTTGCGTATTTTCCAGGGCTCCACTTGCGATCTCGTAGCAATTGCAACCTATTTTAAACATTTACCTGCAATACACCGCAACGCTTTAAATACATGAAAAATATCAACATCAGTTGACAGTTCCTTGAAAACAGTATATAACACCCTCTTCACCGTTGCTGCGCTGACTAGCCCGCGCTTTTAGAAAAGGGGGGAGGAAGTGTAATGCCTGTTCGCGCTGGGCCAGCGCTCAAAAGGTCGGTATAGTATGTAATGCAATAATCGACGGCGGGCCACCAAAGTGCCAGACCTATGCCTCTGGGACAGTGACCCAGCGTCTATTAACGCTTACTAAACCCTAATTATGGCGCTTTAGCCGCCGGGGACGCCATACTGACCCCTTTTGGGCCAAGTGACGTCATTATGACGCCGCCCCATACGGAACCTAACTTATAGGAAACTTATGGCGCAACGAACGCCAACTATGGTAATTGGCGCCAGATCACCAAAGTGCCAGACCTATGCCTCTGGGACGGTGATTAAGCGCGAATTACCATATAACTGTATATCGATGGCGCTATGTCGCCGGCCCAAATTAGCAAAATGGCCTGGTTAGCCGTATTTAGTCGTGAAAAGTCCCGGGTGACGTCATTCGACACCTCCGGGAATGGAACCTAAATTTTGTGAGACTTACGGCGCTTTCACTAAAAAGAAAAGCAGCGCCGGTCGAGAAATCGATTCCCCTGGGTATGGCGACCGAATGGGCGCCGGCGGACAATCTCGACTGCCGCGACAGCGCCGCGCCGCCGCCATTTGATGACTGCCGACCGCCGGAATCCGGGAGAGGGGGATTTTTGGGTGATTTTGGGAATTTTGGTAGAGTGTCAAATCGGCCACTCTTGGCCGAGTGCCAACTTCCCAAAAATGGTACCAAGCGTATTTTTGAGGGGGTTTAAGCGCTGTCGCCGTGTTTTGGCGACAGTTTATTGCTTAAAAACTTATAAATTCCCCCTACCCAGTCCCCGCGAGCGTCGACAACGTTGGTCGCCGGAAACGTCCGCGAAGCGACAGACTTCGGCCGTTCAGAGAGTTTTTGGTGGGAGTGGCCACCGGAAGGGATGGCCCCGATAGCTCCTGAAGCCTACGTCCTTCGGAGTAGAGACGGGTCACCCCTTCTGGAGGGGTATGTGCCTCTAGTTAAAAATCGTAAAATAGGGAGCGGCCCGATAGCTCCTGAAGTCTACGTCCTTTGGAGTAGAGACAGGCCAATCCCAAAGGAAATTGGAAGAATGCCAAAAGGGCAGTTTTTGTGTGTAGATTGGCACATATCCCGTAGCCACTGCTGCCACAGGGAGAAGTTTTGTGATGTGTAGGTTGTAGGTAGGCTTAGGTTGTAGGTTTGCAGTAGGTGCCGCGGATTGGTGATTTATTGTGTATGCATTTGTGTTTATTTGCACTTATTTACCCACCTAACCCCCTTAGTTGTGATAATTGCATGTGTTCGTGATTATGTTTTATGTTTCGCACTTATTTCTGTGTTTTGCACTTATTTCTGTGTTTTGTAATTTTGCACGTCAGTCGATTGGTACGCTGGTTTGGACGAGCTCACGTTTGAGCAAATACGGTTACCTTTGTATTTTGGTCCTTTTTGTATTTGTTTGCAGTTCGAGTAGCTGTGGATTCACTCGGCATGTTTTAATTGAATCACGTTTAGTTTTGGAGAGTCTCGCTCAGTTGAGTCATTTTAAGCTGTTAGTTTGTGCGTTTACATTCGGTAGGTTACTGTAGGTAGCTATTTTCTAGTTTGGCACAGTTCCAGGTTTGGTTTTATTAGCTGGCTGAGTGCCAGAAGAAAGGTGTTCCTGAATGTCAAGTCACCATTCCCTTTGTTCCATTAAAAAGTAACCCTTGTGGTAACATGGCTCTGTTCAGCTGAGGTCACTTATTTTTGGTACACTTTTGAATGCACTTTCGTGATTGGTTGGCTCCGCCCAGCTGCAAACCGGTTTTGGGCACTTCAAACCTATAAAAGAGAGCCCCAATCTTGTGATCCTTATCAGTCTATTCAATCCTATTCTAATTACTAAGTCAGTGATTTACCAGCTGAAATGAGCCTACCCTTGGTTATTCATTCTCTGCTAACTCTGGCATAGGCCTTCTCTTCCCTCTGCACGGTGACATTTAGGTTCACAGGGGCAGGAGTGGCCACACGGAGCTGCCGGTATAGCTAAGATAGGGTGTTGTATGGGGAGAACCCACCATCTGTGATGCTTACTGTACGTCTGGACCTCTGTGGACTTGTTTTAGGCGTAGTATAAGCTGAAGTAGGCTGTACACCTATTGACTCGCTCTAGGCTTTCGTAAGGGCCCAAACAGTTGTGCTGCGTCGTTGTAGAATTACTTTTGATAGTGGTGCTGTGCCAAGCTAGGACTTAAGTACCTGGACTTGTGTGGTCTCTTACCAGTGTACCGTACTGCTATCCTCACCTGTCTGGTTTAGCTTATATGACCCTGAGTGTTATTTAGTCATTTTTTGTATTAATGTTTTGATTTGGAAAGTGGAAAGGTAAATTGGAAATATTCAAATACTTTGGAAACTTTACTTGCAACGTTATTCGAGAAACCCAATTAGTGTAATTCAAGCTTACTCCGGTGCAACTATTCTCTACTTAATCTATTGGCTCATTCCAGCTAGTGGATCTAATTATTCTATTCTAATTTGTGAATCATGATGGAAGTCGTTTTTGTTTGCTTGCATTCGAGTGATGTTCAATTGTCGGTTCTCGAGGCGTGGGCTAGTCTTGTTTCTGTTTCTGAAAGCGCGCCAAGTTCTGAAGGTTTCTGGGAGGTTGATGATTTGGAGATGGGCCCTGTTTTTGATAGTTTTGAACCCGTGTCGGAAATGTTTCAAATTCAGCGAAGGGCCACGTATGCGGAAAAGGTTCAAGGCGCTGGTGATTTTGTAATTGATTCTGTTTTGCCCACGGGTGAAGTGGTTTGTGATGCTTCTCAGCAGTGGTTGCTTGATCACTTGATCATGGAGCCAGCTTTTGTTGAACCCGGAATTTGTGGTGTTTTTGAGAAAACTGCTGAAAGGCTGAAGAAAACTGTGCAGCCTAGAAACCTTTGGTATTTGGTGGGTAAGAAGGGGAAATTACAGCCGCACGTGATTAGCCGCAAGCTTTTGCAATTTGCGCGACCGGACTTTGTTAGCTGTGGCAACCAAGTAGACCGAAAAGCTCAGAAGCCTACGTCCTTCGGAGTAGCTAGGTCGAAAGGCACCAAGCTGGTGAAGTTTGGCAGACAGGTTCCCCGCGCACGCGGCAAGCGTAGGGCTTGTAGGGCAATTGTTAAGCGTCCAGTGGATATCATGTCGCTTGTTGAATTGTCGGAATTGTGCGATTATCTTGTTGGCGTGTTGCCATCGTTTGTCGTTCCACACGTGCAGGAGGTAACCAAGTCCCCTGATAGGTGCTGTAGGTTTGGTGTAATTAGGCAGGATGGGCTGCATGAGCGCATCGTTGAGAGTTCTGACGGAAATGGACATTGTCCAAGGTGTTGCTATCTGGCCCATAATGGTGATGTTGCAAGACTTGGGGATGTATCGTATCATATAAATGACAATGTTGCAAGACCGGGGGGGTTATTCTATTATAGGTCTCGCATTAATTTTTGCTCTGGGATTTTGCTTTTTTCCAACAGGTTGCGAAAAAATTTGACAATTTTCGTCTGTTTTTTTTGCGTCAATGTTGTAAAGTCCACATTATTAGTCGGTGCCAGCACAACTCCCCCGCGATTGTAGCTTCTGTAGCTGCACGAACTCTCACGAACCTGTGAAATGGGTTGGGCCTGTGTGTCGCGTTTTTCTGATAAACCCATCGTAAATGGTTCAGGTCCTGCACTTGCCTGGGCTGGAGCCGCAGAGGCCGCATTTGTAGTGCCAGTGGGAATTGTGGGTGACTCTGCATAGAGGATAGATTTATTGAACATCTTTGATTTAGTACACAGTAGAAACACTTCACTTATAATTTTGAATCTAAAAACAAAGCTGCCCCCTTGCGCAATGATCTTTTGGGCATTTTTGCCATTCAGCCTATTTTTTTTATCGCTAAATAAGTCAGCGATGGACATATTATCATCAGATTTTGCCAAGTTGGCGACAAATGTCATGATACTATACCCAACTCGACGTACACGCTTATGCATGACTGTAAATGTTTTAAACAAACCAAAGTCCGAGTCATTTTCCTCGAAAATTGTGCCCTCATTTAAATCATCAGCATTTCTGAGCGCGGGTGTGACCAGGGGGTCAATATACTCCCCCTCTGAATCGCCGTTGTCTAACATGCACGGCGGCGGAACGTGGAGCGTTTCTTCGTGAGCGACCTCGCCACGTGCATCTGATTCTTGAACGGCGGCCACTTTGCTAGCTGTTTCAGGATTTTTGACTTCAATGTATTTCAGCAATTGGTCGACGCGTGTCTTCAGCGCTGCCACCTCGGAGTTTTCTGTATATTTGGAAGCATTGATACGTATTGTTGTGATATTAATACCCATTAGTGTGTGGTATATTATCTGGTAATTTTTTCGAATATTTTTCAGAGGATAAAATAGCCTAATTCGAGGACTTACTTCCCTCCCCCGTAAAAGATCTCTGGTTAGGCATTTTGTCAATTGAGTACTAGCACGGAATAGCGATGTACATATCTTGTTGATTGATAAGTGTATTTTCTTAAAAACCGTGGTGTAGTCGAATTTGAAAAAATGACACCAACCATTGGGTGTGGGCACCACGGCCGAGGATGCACACGGTGCAGAAATTTCCCCATCATCTGAATCGATCGCTGGCTCGCTGGCATCAACCCTCGCCTTCATGAAGGCGGACACTGGGGTCGCGGAAATGCTCACGCGCCCGCGGTAGTTGCCCCGCCCGTAGGTGGAACCTCTCGGCTGACCGCGGCCACGATAATTGTCATTTTGTGCCGGGAAAAATGTCTGATTTGGTTGGGCATTTGATAAGGCGGCGCCCCTCCCCACCATACCACCACCTCTAGGCTGATAGGACGGGGCACCTCCCCTTGCGCGGCGACTCTGCGATATGTTACGTACCGTTTTAGTATTTTTATTTAGAATGGTGTGTCTATATGTCATTGTCAGTGAACAGCTTAGTAGTATGCCGTTTATATCTTTTTTGATCATTTTCGAGAGAGAAGATTTATGTTTTATCAAAAAAGATCCATAAATTTCCTTAATTTCATCAATAGCAAATAGCCGATCAGAGTGATTTAATTTTCTATAATTTCGCAAATACAGACATCTGACCTTGTTTGGGTCACGGAGCATGTTGAAAACTCCCCTCACACTGTTAGTTGGATCATTGAGCTTCCAATGACCCTTGCGATCATATTCGTCGAAAATACCATATTCTGGGGCGGTGACCCAAGCCCCATTTCTGTCTCTCATCCGATAAGCGTATTCTTGTGAAATAGCAGCGCGCGTTTCCATCAGACATTCCCCCCAGAGGTTCATGTAGGGGGCAGTGAAGTGGGGCCCTACCATGGTGCCCAGAGCAGCCTGAGGTATAGGGATAGAGACATAAATATCAGTAAATTTCAGTCTAGTCAACACACAAACGGTAATTCGAGTATTTTGCATATGTAATATCACCCATGATAGGTTTGACAACGGTAATACCTGTTCAGATACACAACTTAACTTTCCAAGTGTGTGTGTGATACACTGTAGGTAACCACATGGCATAAATGACCTGAAAACGAAACTCACTTCGGATGCCAGCCTGTCCGCTCCACACATGAGCGCTCCTTTGAATCCACTATTTGGAAATGAACCGGTGCACCTGATGAAGCGGGGATTGTCCACAACTGAATTCCCATTGCGTTCTCTGCCAGTTTGCCACAGTAGTTGTCTGAAAGTGCGCAGTGAGGTACCGTGGTAGTGAAGTCGTGGAGTATTGAAAATACCACCAATAACGCTTTGTGATATGTGTATAATGCATTTTTCTGTAAAATACATTTTTTTGAAAAAAACGTTGTTTTTTTTAAAAAGTTTTTAAAATTTTTTTTAGAATTAGAATTAAAAAAAAAAAGTGATTTATCACCGAGATACCATTCTGAACAGTTAATGCAGATAGTTTTAATAGTCCTGGCCTTGCAGGATAGATACACCAATTAAAAATATCACCACTAATGTATGATGATCCGTTTATTGTATATTTTCCAGAATAATAGAACTTTTTGTAATAAAGTTTTTTTTTAGAAAAGTTTTTAGAAATTTTTTTTAAAATTAGTACTTGTTTTAAAGAATTTGTTTTAACTATGATACCATTCTGAAGCGGTATTAGTGGTATTTTAAACACTCCGTGGCAGATTATAATTTCATGATCGATGAGCCAGTTGACTGATTGTAAGTACACATATATTGAGATGTAGTTTGTTAGGGGTGATACTGGATGTAAATTGGTGTTCAAGTTGTGTACATTTCGAGTTTGCATTACAACGTTACTTAAGACGTATTTTAAAACAGTTTTTATAAAAATTTCGAAATAAATTATTTTTAAGAAAGAGGTATTTTTAAGAAAATTTCTAGTAGGGTCTTTTAAAAATGTTGCGGAGGATCTATGTGAATATATACACATGATCACCTCCACAGATAGTTATATCATACCACCATCCCAGAAATAATTCACCAGTATCAGCAAATAGCTTTCCCATAACGAACCTGAATTGTGGGTTATTCTGAACCGCGTTTTTTAGAATTTTCTTCAGCGTCCAATAGGCAACTGTATTTTTGGCCTCTTCAATGGAACCGTATAGATGTTCGAATGGACCAGTTCCGCAGTTAAACCACTTTGGCCCAATCACAGAACTCCCCTGTGCCAGGTGTTCTTGCCAAATTTGGCTCCAGGCTGAGTTCAGTCTGCCTACAAAGTCATTGTATTTGCGGTCAAAGCCGACACCACTGTGCTTGACATAAAATGCCGTACATGCGTAGACAGCATTTTCCAAATCTTGGCTGCCGGTCGCTTTAGCCTCAGCCTGGAAATAAGTATGAGATTTATTGTTATATATACATTGGACGGTAGGTTTGCGATCAGAATATACACTTTCAGTCGTAGTCATAAATTTAATCATTTGTATTAACAGCTTTTGTGTTGTTATGTGTAAAAGTGTTTGTAAAAAGTTTTTGTACTGTTTTTTAGAATTTTTTTTAGAATTTTTTTTAGAAATTTTTTCAATTTTTTTTAAGAATAATTTTTTACTAAAATAACCTTCTGAATGGATACTCACCATCATAATCGCCAGAGCGATACAGGGAAACTGTTTTCCACCGCTCATCACATTCAGAGGGAACATGTAACCGAGTATATCAAGCGGGTCGGTAAGTGTCACCAAAATATCACTTTTTGCATCCCTTCCGCGATATTCCCTTGGAACAGTGCCAAGTTTCATGGGCAAGACCTGAGATGTTTGAAATCTTATTTTGAAACAGAATGTAAACAAGAGATATTGCTGTAGTTTGTGATATCTGGTGTATGATGAGTTGCAGATTTTTCTATTTATTAAGTGAGTGATGTCAAACTGTAACCTTACTGAGTAAGTCGGGAGAATTGAAAAAAGAAAATTATTTGCCCGGCAAATAAAATCCAGCCCGTTACTCACTTTCGGCGCGTTTTTCACACCCTGATCATCATCTTGTTTCGATCGCTTGGCTTGAACCGTTGTTGGCTCAGTGCCAGTTTTGCGCTTGCCGCTTGTTGTCGGTTTGAGTGTGTCCCCAACCGCAGCCGCAAAACTCGCGGGTTTGTGTTCGAGCGCAGAGATTTTGTCCCGTATTTCGGTAATGTTGGCCAGGAGTGCGTCGCGTTTTGTTGAGCACTGCGAGACATTTTCTATGTTGTATGAATTGATTTCACAGACTTTGCCATATACAGGTTTTTCCGTATCCCCCAATGTTAGGTGTGTAGTGGCGCCTATATTCAGGTGGGAAAATTTTTGAAGTGCATGATAGAGCCCCAGGGTGCACCAGTGGAAAGTTTAATTACCCCCCGATCTACCGTTGTGGTGTTTTTGCCCAGTTTGTCGTCTATTTTGATTGTGTCATCTATTAACATTGTGATGTCGCCTTCTATCGCATCCAGGCGTGCATAGACACCGTCGCAGTCTTCTTTCACTCCGCTGGTGAAGTCTGCCAGAAGCAACTCCAACTGCGTGTTTAAAGCAAAGGTTGTAAAAATGTTAGATTTTTTAGTATTTCTATCTTTTTGTACACATTGCTTTGTTTGGTAAGACGAACTATCCAATTTAGAACTTTTATTCAGAGGCCACATTATGATGACCCCCCCCCCCCCCTTTGGGGACCCCCTTGAAAGATTTTCTGTGGGTGGTTGAGTCTATGATGGTGTGATTTTGTAGTTTTTGCGATCTGAACTTATTGCAGTCACATTTTCGACATATAGAAGGATGTAGAGTGTGAACCTCAGCGTTAAAGCATAATCGTAGAACAAAATGTAGAGATTGACGCTGAAATAAACATAACCAAACCTGTTCGTTGCACTTTGTCACCAAGCTCAACTCCGATGCCGTGTGGTGCATCAGGTGACTCATCATCATGATCGCCCGCCCCATGTTGCTGTTGCTATCCATTCCCTTCACGCACTTTTGTATCTCGGCCATCACAATGTCGGGCTTAAAGGGCGCCCCACCGACTGAGTATTGGCGTCGCAGCGAGGCCGAATAGCTGATCCAGTTAAAGAAGTAATTCTTTTCGGGGGCCGTCGGGTCTGAGAAGGCGTGAATTTTGTTATAAATTGCGTCTTTTATAACACACGTCAAAAATAAACCGCTATTTCCCATCGCATACGTACATCCAAGCACTTTGCATATGTGTGCTGTATTTACCAGAGGTGTCACAATGTTATTTTTCAAGGTGTATAAATACTGTTTTTTTTGTACAGAAATCCCTTTGTCTTATTGTTTCACGTAGTTGAACTTTTTTCGACTGTCTGCTACTTTTTAACATGAAATCAAACTCACTTAGGTGCTTGTGAAGTTCATCCATGGTAAGGGCTGGATTGTTAGATGTCTCCAGGTCTGCCTTTAGATTCATACCGCCCAGCCGCTTATTTGACCGTTCTAAAGCGGCGATTCGCCGCTTCTGCAAAAGACTGCTGGATTCAGCTCCTGCATTTATAGGTAGGGATTTATTATCAACAAGATTTATCACCAGTGAGTATTTTTGAAAAAACATGTATTTTTGTAAAAAACGGTGGTTGCGACATTTTTTTAATATCAGTAATTTTGTGGATATTTCTCTGACATGTATTATGTCTAATATTGTTGGTGCAATAACTCTCCCGTTTATCGATATTTTAAATATCAGGTATTTTCCCAAAAATAGTAATTTACGTTTCAAAATTTTAACATTGTTTTTTAAAAAAACATCAATGTTTTTGAGAAGACTCTCATTAGCAGTATCGGCACCAAATCTGATGTGAATCGTAATCACGTTGGTATCCCATAGTTCATATTTTGATTTTGTATGAAGTTCGGAATATATTAAGTTATGGCAAAACGGTTTCGTTTGATAAGAGCTGCTATTGTGCCTAATTACACTTTCACTATAGGAGATTACGAAACCCCACGCACCGTTCGGAATACTCTCCTCATTTGAAACATTTACGTCGCGCGATATCATGCTAGCGGCTCTGGTCGTCGGGGGGGCTGGAGGAAAAACATCAGAAAAATGTTGTTCCGACTGCACTTCGTTGGATTCGCTGGGTTTCGTGGTTACTCCAGCCCCCAGCTCAAGTGAAGTTCTTCATCTGGCACATCTCTGAAATAGGCATTGATAGGTATATGTGCGTTTTTAAAATTTTCGAAGATGTGAGATTTTAAAAAACTTAATTTTTTTGAAAGACTTAATTCTAAATACTGGCTCGTCGAAAGCCATCCACCCCGTGACACATACTTATTTATTTGTTTTGTTACTTCGACAAAACAGAGATTTGATCGATATGATTTAAAAAAACCGTATTTTAAAAAGTTCATTTTCGAAAAAAAACCCGAAAGGTATTTTTTATATAAATGGGGCATATAACCATGCACAGAATTGATGTTTAATTCAATTTGAAAGAAAAACGTTTGATAAAAAATAGTCCGCCGACAAATCAATTTCACGGTGATGCCCTAAAATCAATTTGTCGACGGTCATTGCATGAAATTGATTTTTGCGCATCACCGTGAAATTGATTTGTCGGCGGACCATTTTTCATCGAACGTTTTTCTTTCAAATTCGAATTTAACACCTCCCATACGAAAAATGTTTCATTCTAATTCGAGTATTGAACATTTATTTCCAATAAAAAACTTGAAAACATGAAAATAATGGATTTATCGGTTACGTTTTATTTGTCGTATCAGCTTCTATTTATCGTTATGCTGTAACTCCGGCTTGATACTTATCATTTTACTCCTCACTTCTAATTGTTACACTTCCCCTCAGGCGCAGGGCACCCCACCTGTGACCCCCGAATCGCCGAGCGGCTCGAACGCGGCCGAGGGCGCACCCCCATCTGAGTGGGGCGACAGTGGCAGTGAAGCGGGGGGTGCGCCCGCCGCCGGCCCCCCGATCAAGTGCAGGCGCCACCCCCGGATCGCGTGAAATGACCTGTAAAATGTAAAATATATTTACAATGTAAAATGTCATGCAGTGTCAGAAAGGCACGTAAAATGTAAAATGTCACGCACAGTCTCTAAAGACATGTAAAATGTCGTGCAAACTTGCTAACTGGCATTTGACAGGGCTAATGACATTTGACATTTTACAAGGCATTTTACAGGGCCGGTAGTGTCTCCAGGGCTATCAAGGGCGGCACAGATTTGGACGATTATAGACACCCGGTGAAGCAGCTGGGCAGAATGCAGCATGTCGCACCGAATGAGGCGAGTTTGGTGATGCGAAAAGTGCCTGAATAGACGCCAAGTTGCAAAAGTGCTTTTTCCCGTCTTAGCGCCAAGTTTAAATGGCGCCACAGCCAAAGGTCGCATTAAGTTGTGGTGAATGCCAGAGCAGAGGCATTGTGGTGAAATTATTACCCCCTCAAATGTAAACTCGGCAGACATGGTATTCTACAAGTTTGTTCCACTTATGTTTCCCTTCGCTGAGTGTCGATGAGGTGAAACTTATGTTCGCCGACTGCCTATTTAAAATAAAAATAAAAATAGAAAATATGTTTCTGGCCCGTCGTTTTGCTGGGCATTACTAACGGCCGAGACGTTTATTCAGCTTCAAGGGGAGTATTTAATACCGTTAACTTAATCGCAAATTACTTATTTAACTACATTTTTAACATTTATACAAAACCCTCATTTTTATTGGGTTGAAAGTGTTTTAGAATCCTGAAAATGCTCGAATGTGACAAGTTTGTTTTGCCGTCTCATTTCTGCTTTTTTATGAGTAAAATCGCCAATTTCAACGAAAAACATGTTTTTATGTCAAAACTGAATATTCCATAGGAACGGAACAATAAACATGATGGATGAGTACACATATTTGTTCTGATTTTCTTAGTTGATGTGATTTTTGTTTTTATTAACGAGTTGACAGGTTAGAAGAAAATTTAAGCAGCGAGATAACATCACGTAAAATAACAATAACAAAATAACAACGAGATAACATCACGTACGATTATACGATTGTATACAATGGAACAGTCCGACGCGATGCGAAATCACCCCGAACGCGTACCACAAACACACAGTATGAAATGTTGGCAGTGATTCAAAAAAGTGTAGATCGATTTTTCGCCCATTAATAGGTCGGACTGGATAAAATCAACCAAGAACGGAATGGAATCGGTCCGTTAAAATTTGCAATTAATACATAAATGATTGTACATAAACAGAACAAAATTGTATCGTGGAAAGTTTGTTGACTTTCGAACGTGCAAAGATTTTGTCATAATCATTGCGCATTTTATCGTTTGATATATTTTACCCACTTTATTCTTGGCCGAATTCCAGCAAATGACGTCATACCGATCATTGTATGGCAAAAAGTCTGCCGAGTAGTGATGTAAAAGCGCTATGGCGCTGGCGCCTGGCGCTAGCGCCAAAGCAAAAAGCGCCATGGCGCTTTTGGCGCTTGGCGCTATTTTCCTGTGGCGCCATTGGCGCTTGGCGCCATGCCTATGAAAAGCGCCATGGCGCTTTTGGCGCTTGGCGCTATTTTTGGCTGGCGCCAGGAACAAAATGCCTGGCGCTGGCGCTTGGCGCTAGCGCCAAAGCAAAAAAGCGCCATGGCGCTTCTGGCGCTTGGCGCCATTTTGCTCTGGCGCCATTGGCGCTTGGCGCTAAGGGTCGGAAAAGCGCCATGGCGCTTTTGGCGCTTGGCGCCAAAGTTCTGGCGCTTTTCGCATCACTACTGCCGAGTTTAGCTGGCGAAATACAACAAATCTGGTGGTATTTCAAGGAAATACATTTAATTGAATGATGGTCTAAATCTAAGTGTATCATCCCTAAACTGATGATAAAAACGGCCCAAAATAAAAGATCGCCCAAAAGTAACAACTCACTAGTGATGTAAATAGCGCCAGAAATTTAGCGACAAGCGTCAAAAGCGCCGTGGGGCTATCCAAGGGCGTGGCGGGTTGCGCCAAGCGCCAATGGCGCCACAGCAAAATGGCGCCATGCGCAAAAAGCGCATGGTGCTTTTACATCAATACACCTCACAGCCCTACTAAGAATAGGTATACCGTACTACATAAATCGATTTCCCCTCAAATTGCAGTCGGGCATAATCCACCGGTTGGACAGGCAGGCGTCCCCAGAAAATCGCAGCCTAAACCGAAGTGTGTTTGATGTAACACAAACGCGCACAATCAAACCAGCTGCCAACACGTCACCAGGTAGGTTTGTGCCTGGTGGAGTTTCAAAAACGTATTCATGTTCACCAAAGACACGTGGGTATTTTGGGTATTTATACTTTTGTCTACACTTTCCTAAAGTACCAATGCTAGTCAGGGCAGCCTGGTCACTGGCAGTGTTGTTAAAATCTAATATCATTCAGTCAAAAATACATGTACATTTACTCAAAAAATACGTGTATTTACTAGAGTTCTGGGGAAAAACATTTACATTAACTTTGAAGAAAAGTACCCACACTCAACTGTATGCGTACATTTGAAAAGTACACATGTACAGAAAATGTACTTCAGAAATTTCAAATTGCTGTTTGTTGTTACTAAAATAAAGAAATCTCGAGAAATGATGTTATTTTCCCATATAAATAGTAATAAATCATCAAAAAGACATGTTATGTCTCCCAGTGTAAAAATCGCTCTTACCTGTAAAAAGTAGTCACTTTTACATTTTACATGGAAAAAGTACCCACATTAATATATTCGCTGAAGAAAAGTACCCACTTTTACATTTCCATGGAGAACGTATACTCCGGTTACTTTACACCCTGCACGCGTGGTTCACGCTGGAAGTGTGCCAACGATGGTTAACGCGTCCGAGTTTCATAAAAAGATGACAAAATTGATTGTTGTTATAATGTTATTCATTAACATATTCACATCGATGAATTTTTTTCATATTTTTACGGAAATCGCATGATTTAATAATCATTGGCACGCTTCCAACACGAGACATAAATCAGTGCGACGGCAGAGTATCATGTACGCCGACTATACTTGCATTTACATTTTCCTGAAAGAAGTATTTTACTCACACTTACTCATGAGTATGGGTAAACAAGTATTTTACATTTTCTGTACTCAGGGGTGAGTAAAAAAGTATTCTACATAAATACACATAGGTACTTTGAAAAACATCAGTAATTTTAACAACTCTGCTGGAATTGACCCCCCTAAAATTGTGCTGTTGAAAAGATAACCCCCTTCTCGTATTTTGAGGAAATATGGTAAACAATCTCGACTCAATTGAATCATCTGCGAAACCCACTGACAGGGAGCAGTCAGCATTCGTTCAATTTGCCATCGCAACACCCATTGAGTTCTGTTCAACGGCACAAGGAATGTTCTTCCAAGAAAGACAGCTTGACAACTGTGAGTTGATTTTCGATTTGAGTTGTAGAAATTTAGCATTTTGGGCGGGCAATGTGTAAATTTTTCAGAAAGTGGTCATGTGTGCTCTCTGTTTGGCATCAGAAAATACGTTTTTTCAATTGAAATCGGAATTGGGATCGGAACCAGTTGACATTTGGTGTTGTAGTCAAGGTAGAATGTGTACGGCCCCACTCTCATTCGGTCTAGGTAGGACTCGGTCCACCCTAATTCCCATTCAAATCCAACCCCAGCTGCAGCGGGGCGCGGGCCGCGTACACCTGTCGAGGGAGCCCTGGTGCCAGTCCCAGACCCTGTAAAATACCCTGCAAAGTGTAAAAGACAATGTAAAGTGTCATGTGTATCCTAATCTTATTGTATCACATAATAATCTTATTCTTTGTATCCAAATGACATGTTCAAAAGTAAAATTTTGATACAAAACAAGATTTGGATGCGATACAATAATATGTGGATACACATGACACTTTACATGGTCTTTTACATCACACATGACATTTTACAGGGTCTTTTACACTTCACACCGTCCTTTACAGGGTGCGGGACTGGCACCAGGGTGCAGCTGGACATCAGCGGGCGCCCCGAGCTGACCAACGACCGAACTTCGTCCACATCCGAGAGGGACATCGTCACAGAGTTGGCCAACGTCCAAGACCCGCCTTTTCAGGCGTACGAATGTGATCGCGGTGATGGGTGATGGTGGTGAATCGCACTCGTCTGAATATGGGAAATGAAAGGGTCTTTTGGGGCAACCCGTTTTTCAGGTTGTTGCGGTGCAGTTTAATTTTTGACAGCCTTCGCGATGCGTTCCTTGTCTTATTGATATTCAAACAAATGCTTGTGCGCTTGTGAATGTCACAAGCGGAATTTTTGGTGTCACAAGCAGGAATACCAACAAAAAGCATGATCATCTATGTTTACCTAGTAAAAAATGCCACAATGTCAAATTTTGGCCAATGTGATTGTGAATGTCACAAGCACAAATTGGTACCTTGCGCCGCCTATACCCGGTGGGATATTCTTTCGAACCTTTTACTTGTTTATCCATTGTGTGTACTAGGGTTGGATGTCTAAATTTTCGGGTCCAGGTATTGGCTATCGGGTCCCAAAAATTTCGGGTCGGGTATCGGTTTCAAAACTTTTGCTGGTATCATGTTCGGGTTCGGGTATTGAGGTCGGGTATTGGGTCGGGTTTTCAGGTCAAAATGTGCTAGCGGTTTGGCGCTTTCAGGCTTAAAAGCTTTAATCCCAATTTTTCACAAAACTATCCAAGAAGATTGAAAAATTCAAAAATTCAAAAACTCCATTCGAAATTATTTTGGGGAAAAAATCAAAAATTTGAAAAGTCATTTTCGAAAAAAACACTTGTAGTAAATAGTTGTTACGTTTTTCATGCAGTGGATTAGATTTTCATTAATTAGCACACTTCAAACAAACAGTGGTTACTGTATTTCTTCTAATAGAACGGCATACCTCAAATAGAATGGCACCTCCAATAGAACGGCACCTCCAATAGAATGCCACCTGCAATAGAACGGCATGTTTTTGCACTTTATTATCCACTAAAAATATAGAACGGCAGCCTCCGTAGAATGGCACCTCCAATACAAGTCAATCAGATCAAATGGTCAAGGACATTGGAACCCATCAAGCCCTCAGTAATGATGGAATTGCATGTGTTTACAGATGCATCAAAACAGGCATATGCAGCATCAGCATACCTCAGACAAGAATTAGAGAATGGTAAATTTGCAATGAAATTGATTTTTGCAAAGTCCAGAGTGGCACCCAAGCAGCAGAAAGGGAAGCCAATCACAATTCCAAGGCTGGAGTTATTATGCTTAACAATTGTGCCAGAATGGTCAAATTCCCACTGAAACAACTGAAAGGGTGGAAAATAGCCAAAAGTTTCTTGTGGACAGACAGTATTTGCTGTTTGTGTGGCTACACTCCAACAAAACAATGGCATGTTTTGTCAAAAACAGGATTTTGGAAATTCAGACCATTCAAACTGAAACAAGTGTGCAGGTCAACAAAATTGACACAGCTGACAACCCAGCTGACATTGCATCCAGAGGATGTGACCTGCAAGAACTTCAGCAAAAGGATATTTGGTGGACAGGACCAATGGGTTTTCAAGCAGTGTTGCCACCAGATTTTCAACCAGACAATGAGTCAATGCCACCAGATTTGAAGCCAGAAATTGAACAAGAGTTCATTATGCCAAAATCTTCAATCTGGGTTGGGTTGACTACACAAGAGGAGCCAGAAACAAAGGATTTCCTGGCAGAAACAGAAAACAGTTATCAGATTGACCCAAAAAGGTTCTCAAAATGGGACAAGTTACTCAGGGTAACAATCAGAGTGATGAGATTTGTGGCATATTTGAAAAGCAAGCGCCAGAAGAAATCAGCTTGTCAACAAATCACTTTGAACACAAAGGAGACACCATTCATGAAAGATGAATGGCAAGCAGCCACTGAGTACTGGGTCAGAGTAACACAACACATTCAATTATCAGATCAAATAAAGCCCATCAAGGAGGCACAGAAACAGAATGTGCCATTCCAGAAACACTTTGGCATCACTGCCAAGGAGTTGAAATTTGACAGTGTCAAAAATATTGTCAAAGTGATGACCAGAATTCCTGACATAGATTGCAACCAGGAACTGTATCTTTTCCCACAGAAAGGATGCATCACCAGGTTGATCACTGAACATTACCACAGGAAGGTAATGCATGCTGGTGTAGCACAGACATTGGCAGACCTCAGGGAGAAATTTTGGATCCACAGGGGTAGAATCATGATACACAATATCATCAAACATTGTGTGGTGTGCAGAAAGGTCACAGGAACGCCATACAAACAACCTGTGTTTGGAACACTGCCAAAAGAAAGGGTGGAGCTGCACAGGCCATTTCACCATGTGGGCATGGATTACTTTGGCCCATTGTGGTATCAAGTGGCAGATGAGTTGGGACAGAAGGCATACAAGAAGGCATATGTCCTTCTGATCACTTGCTTCAGTACAAGAGCTGCACACTTAGAGCTTGTACCAAATATGACAGCAGCAGAGACACAAATGGCATTCACCAGATTTGAGAGCAGGAGGAATACACCACATAAAGTTTGGTTGGATAATGCACCACAATTCAAACAATTGGCCAGGAATCTGCCAAATATACAGTGAAATTTTATCACTCCATTTGCACCATGGCAAGGTGGAGTATATGAGAGAATTGTGGGCATCATCAAACAACTCATGAAGAAAGCCCAGGCAGCAAATTACAACCCATTGTTGAACTGGATGGAACTCAGCACAATGGTTTTAGAAGTGGAAAAGATGTCAAACAGCAGACCACTGACATATGTGGGTGACACAATTGACACACTCCAAGTCCTGAGGCCAATGGATTTTCTGCTGGGGGACCACACAGGATCAGATCCTGTGGAAAAATTAATGTCAGATGATAAAAGCCATCAAAGTATGGATGCTGATCCAGAATATACACCAGCCAGAAATGAAAAACGGAAAATGAAAGAAGTATGGGATGCAATTCAACAGAAAAAGGAGAAATTATGGCATTTATGGCAGAAGCTGTATCTGGATATGCTCAGACAGAGATACAACTTTGGGAAACAAAGTAATAGAGATGTAATCACAGAACCCAAAGTTGGTGCAGTGGTACTGATCAAAGAACAGAATTTACCAAGAGGTGCATGGAAGCTTGGAAAAATTCAGAAGTTGAACAGAAGCAAAGATGGATGGATCAGAAGTGCAGAAGTACAATTAAAAAGTGGAAAACACATTGAGAGACCAATTGTACATCTGTGTCCATTAGAAGTTCAAGACTATAATGGACAAGAACAAGAAAAGGATGACAAAGACAAAGACAATCCACTGGACAAGAATCCATCAGACCAGCCATTACAAGCACCAGAAGCCAGAAAGAATCCACACAGAACAGCCAGACAACAGCAAACATATGCAGATTTCTTCATGGTGGGATTGCAAGTTTGACCATCATATCAACTATCATGTCTGGTACAAATGGAACAGGCAATTGGCAGCAACAATATAACAAACAGTTCAACTTGTGCACAAAAGCAAAAAATGGGCATGCCATTGCAATACCAGACAAGATATATTGCAAATTTCCTGTCACAGACAAAGTTAGGAAACAGGAAGTCAATTTGTGGGCACAAAGATTGGAGCCACAAAAAGCAGTAGCATACAGATGCTACATTGACCATCACATAATCACAACCAATATGGGATTTTTTGGCAGCAAGGGCATAATTGGAGACATTCATAAATTTGAAAGAGTGGATACCAATGAATGCTGGAATGCAGTCAAAACACAAAAATGGAAAAGGCAACAAATAATACAACTCAATGATGACTTATGGTCAACCAATCAGACACTTCATGTGGAATACAAGTGGTGCTGCATTGACAAAAAGAATGATGCAATTAATTTGGTCATTGAAAAGGGACAAGTGGCATCACTGGATGGGCATAGATTGGTGTCAGACTTACAAGACCTGTCAGCATGCTCTCCACTGGCTGGATATTGTCATGATGTCATGCATGCTGTGACAGTCTGGAATGGCACAAGGTTCAAGCATCAATGTGCCTATGAATTCCAAGGAAGATATGTTGGTAGCATCAGCAGACAGAGTGTTATCATAGAAGAGATTCAGAGTAGGGTTCAAAAAATTTTTTACGGAAAACGGAAATGGAAAAATTTTTTCAGCGGCCAGAAAACGGAACGGAAAACGGAAAAAAATTTGCACTTGGCGGAAAACGGAATCGGAAACGGAAAAAAAATTCAGCAGCTGGAAAACGGAAAAAGAGGCCGGAAAAACAGAAACTGACAAATCAAATTTGCACGGAAATGGAAAAACTTGCTGAAATTTTGCCGGAAAACGGATAAAATTTTCTGAAATTTTGCTGGAAGTGGAAAAAATTTGCAGTAATTTTGCTGGAAACAGAAAATTTTTCATATCATTGACAATCTGCATGAATTTTTACCAGTTTGGCTGATCAGAAAAGAGAACGTTGAGCCAGAAAAGAGTAAAATGAGGCGAAAAAATGGAAAATTGAGGCGGAAAATGGAAAAGAGGCAGAAAAACTGGAAATTGAGGCGGAAAACAGAAAAAAGGCGGAAAAACTGAAAATTGAGCCGGAAAACAGAAAATGAGCCGGAAAAATGGAAACGGAAAAAAAAGTTGCCGGAAAACGGAACGGAAAACGGAAAAAAAAATTTCAGCAGCCGGAAAACGGAAAAAATTTGCCTGCGGAAAACGGAAACAGAAAACGGAAAACGGAAACTTGACACCCTACCTCCAACTACGCAGGTGAAAAAGGCAATAAGCTTCAGACTGTGTATACCATATGTATAAGCAGCAGATTACTCCCATAAATCCAGAAAGCAGAAATGTATCCCATGCCTAGCATTTGGAAATGTCACTAGCATTTGAAGAATGTCATTTATCAGGTCACAGTTCCTTGTCTTATATTGGTTATTCAAACAAATGTGGTGGACAATCTAACAAAAGCTTTACTTTTTCATACATTGTGTGTAGATCGATTTACGGTATCCCTTCGATATGGCCTCCAGGGGGCAGTCCCGCACCCTGTAAAGTGTCAAAAGGCATACAAAATTTCATATGCCGAATTCGAAATGTCAAAATTGCATTAATAAAATTTGCCTTTTATTATTTTGATTGACATCCTGCATGTCATTCGAATTCGACACTTGACATTACCTCCAATATAAGGTATACCACATATTTATTGATTTCATCAGTTTTTTACAGCTAGAAGTTATACCTTATATTACAGGGTACATTCATTTGTTTTCGCCATCCTTTGCAAACATTTTACTGACAGTGAACAAAAACACATTTCATTTTATTAAACCAGAATGTGACAATGGAATGTGCACCGGACCTTTTACAAGTTGGCACAGAGTTGTTTTGGCACCCTCCGGCACCAGTTTCAACGTGTCCGCGATGTTTCGCCACTGTGTTTTACGATTTTGCTCACTTGGCATGCTGCCAGCTATGCTTTATATTAGAGGTACCCTATTTCCTCGAAACACCCAGGTTTATTATTTCGCCAGCAAATTTTTGAGGCAGGTTAATTCGAGGGGGGGGCGCTTTATTATTTCATCAGAATATTTCATGAGGGATCATAGTATAAAGGATAGGATTGAACTCGCCTTATAATTTTGTACCATATTCATTCCGCAAATATTGTACCTTTTCTTATAAAAATTTATTGGACATTTGGTGCTTTTCTGTTTTCTTGTTTTGCTATTCATTCAGATTATCGTAGCTCGTGGCTATATATAAGAGAATTGTTTGCATTTACGGCAGACTTCGTGTCTTAACGACTTGTGAATTTCTGACTCGCTCACTGTGAATGAACTCTTCCATAAAAAACTTGGCCCCCAGTACATGCTTTTACTACCGTATTTCTTCGAAATACCCCCCGGGGGGTGATTGTTTCATAGTGATCCCGAGAGTGGGGGGGTAAACGAGGGGGGGGGGGTATTTCGAGGGGGGGGGGTTATTTCGCAAGAATTTTTTTGATATCCTAGTACAAAATCGTTGTTTGTGATTAGCATTGAAAAAAATGGCTGATTTTGAGAAAATATAATCAAATATTATCTCAGAAAATCTCTCAAGAAAAAAATATAATTAAATCTCTTGGGTCATTTTCGAAAATATAATTAAATCTCTGAGAAAATCTCTTTCCGTTCAAAAAATCTGATAAAATCTTTCAACTTAAATTATGATTTTATCGATAGGTATCTCAAGGTGTTTGAACCAGAGGCGTTTGTTTCAGTAGACATTAAGGATTACAGGTATTTATCCCCCCATGGACATCTTCCCCCAGGGGATGATATAGTCCTCGAGGACTATATCGCCCGACAGTCCTTGAGTTATGAGGACTATATCAACCCATTATGCATTACATTGACCCGCTGCACGCGGCCTTGCGTACACCCGTTGCCCGCGAAGGTCACAGCAGAAGGTCAATATTTAGGTGACCTCTGCATGCTAAAAACTATAGTGCCCATCACATTACAGTGTGGGTCAAATAGCAATGTGAGATAATGTGTTAAATTGTGAGAGCAATGTAATTGTAATGAGAGTTAAAAAAGGGGTTTTATTTGGATGGGATATGGTAGTTTTTATTGTATAGTGAAGAGAAAGAGAAGATTGTATTTTGTCAGTGAAGCGAGAAAAAAATTCTTGAGTGCAAATTCAATTTTATTGTGTATGTAAAGAGCTGTATAACCAAAGAATCTCATTCTAAGTTAAAATATGTCTACATCAATTAATGAATGTATGAAATGCATTTCGATGAAAATGCAATTTGAGTTTGCACTTTCAATGTGGGCCACCCTCCTTTTGACCCATTTGTCTTGACTGCTATGTAACATGAGACAACAGATGCATTTAAAATTATTTATTGACGCGTGGCGCTCCACAATTATGCACGCGTCGGTTAGGCCCATTGGCATTGATTATCGAATTTGTGAGTGCATGAAGAAAAATGCATGCAACTTCAAAACTCAATTTCTCGGCCATTTCTCAGCCGATTTTCACCACTGAACACTTAAACTGATCAGAATCACATTGAGATTTCATTTTTAATGGTGTTGCATGTGTTGCATTATGGTAATCATGACAGACAAAACATCAATGCAACACAAACAAAACATTAATGCAACATGGACAAAAATTTCAATGCAACACAGACAAAACACCAATGCAACACAACAAAATGCCAAAGCATTTTGTCTGTGATCCATTGGTGTTTTGTCTGTGTTGCATTGATTTTTTGTCTGTGTTGCATTAATGTTTTGTCTGTGGTCCATTGGCGTTTTGTCTGTTATGATTACCATACTGCTACACATGCAACACCATTAAAAATGAAATCTCCATGTGATTCTGATCATTTTAAGTGTTCAGTGGTGAAAATCGGCTGAGAAATGGCTGAGAAATTGAGTTTTGAAGTTGCATGCATTTTTCTTCATGCACTCACACAATCAATAATCGATGCCAATGGGCCTAACAGACGCGTGCATAACTGTGGAGCGCCACGCGTCAATAAATAATTTTAAACTGATGCAAGTGTTGTTCTTGCATCAAATTAGATAAAATAAAAAATCACATAGCACACATTCCCATGGCCAAACAGACGCCCCAATAGAGTAATTAGAGTGGGCGGGGGTCAATGTACTATTTAATACTATTTTGTATGGAGGACTATTTCCCCCCACGTTATAAAAGTCGGGTCGAAGTAGTCCTCGGGCTGATGTAGTCCTCAAGGGCTATATCAACCCAGGGGGGAAGATGTCCATGGGGGGATAGGGTACGTAACCCGACATTAAGCACCTTATGTGTTGTCTCAGCTTTTACTACCATATACTACCACCTACTATCTAAATACCTAATCAACGAAACTATAATTTAGGTACATTGTTCTCACGTGTGAAGATCGACACAGTATTTATCAGATGACTTTTTCACCAAATTTTGGTATCTGTATTTGCAAAGCATGCAGTCAACTTTATAGTTTTTAAACATATTTACGTTTGCTCAAAAATGCATATATTAGAGTACTGAGTGCATACATTTACATTGCCTCTGAAAAAGTACCAGCACTCTCTGTTATGTATTCGTTTTGAAAGTACTCAAGTATGTAAGTAGAATGTATAGACTTTTTATAGACTCTTTCATGCTATAGAACAGAAAAAGGGAGAGAAGAACCTAAAAATATGTGCAGAAATTGCCAAGAATGGGTATATTAGCACATATTTATATACCTAGTTAAAAAATAGCTGAAAATAAGCAAAAAAAGCACATGAACTAGTGAATTTGAAGGTGAAAATGGACAAATATAGAGAGATTTTCTCGAGAGATTTTTACAACCAGAAAAAAAAATAATTAAATCTCTCTGAAAAATCATGGAAAAAATATAAATCTCAGAAAATCTTATATTTTCTGAGATTTTCTGAGATTTTTTAAATATAAATCTCCGAGAGATTTTTGCAATGCTATTTGTGATGTGCGCTGGTGTAGAAAAATGCATCAATAGCTGACATGTAAAGACTCCTGTAGACTAATATTAGTACGTAGATGGTATAAACACTGTTCTAACGTGATTCCGACATTGCTTTAACGTGTGTTCTGCACTATGCAGAACACAAACTGTAGTATTCGTCATGTACGTTCTCTTTACATTCAATTTGAGGGGGGGGTATTTCGAGGGGGGGTGATTGTTTCATAGTGGTCTCGAGAAACGGGGGGTGGTGGGGGGTATTTGGAGGGGGGGGGGGTATTTCGAGGAAATACAGTATATTTATGCTTTTAGTTTGCAATTAGCCCCTGCACTGCTTGCTTTCCTGTAGGCGCTGTGCGTGCCGCGGGATCAGGACCACAGTGTACTGTCTTGTAGTTGATTTCACATCGCAACTTCCCATATTTACATCATTTAATACATGGGACCTAGACGCAGTGCACTGCAGGGAGGCGACAGCGGCAACGGGAGAATAGTGGTATTTTTTTCGATTTGTCTCAATTTTGGCATGTGTGTACTTCTTTGTTTAGTCATGTGTGTACTTCTTCATGCCAAATTTCGGCTCAGCGCGGTAACTGGTTCTTATTTTTTTAGGCTTTTATTTTTCTCATTCACTGTAGTCCCCGACAGCATTAGGAATGGCCCTGATCGGGGCCAAACGTCCTCAGTCAGAAAATTCATTTTTCAGTAAACAACCAATTTTTGTCCCCAACTGAGGACGTTCGTCCCAGACAGGGGACGAATGCTTTGGTTGGGGACCAAAATTTGAGAAAAATCAAAAAAAAATTATACCCTCTCCCAAAGAAAATGCATCAGCGTGTGTAACCGTCTTGCAATTTTGTGTATGCAAATTTGGTGATAAAACACCTAATTAACATGCAAACAAATCATACACACCAATTATTGACTTTTGAAATTTTTTATTTTTTGCTGGGGACTTGTGATGAAGCCACCGAAGTCAGCGTCTTCTACCACTGAATCCGGCAACTCCAAGACCGTAGTGAGAAACGGCCTTTAGAGTGGTTGATTTCCCGTTGTAGCCGAACGTCCACTTGTCGACAGCCAAGTTGAGTTTATTTCGTGGTTGCGTGTTGAAAGGGGGTTTCAAGATTGTTTCAGGTACTTTATTTTGATCAGATACAGCTTGATACAAAAGCGCAAAGCCTAGCGAGCTTCCTAGTCGAAGTTTCTATCGCTAGCTTATTTTGAAGACTTGGGGTGGGTCCGCAGACTTTTGTTGGGTCCAAAGACTGAAGTAAACTTCACCTAACCTAACTTCCAAAGTAGCTAAGACATGGAAATTATGTATAAAACACAGCTACAGTAATTTCCTCAATTCAAATGCACAAATAAGACATAAATGCAATAACGATACACATTTAGCCAAGACAGTTGGCTTATTTTACGCGTGCATACATTCAAATCATTATGGTAAAGAAATACCAGGTACAAATTGGGCTAATGGAAAAACTATTAATCTTGAGAGGCGCAAAGTCGGCAAACTCGGCCGATTTACTAATTTGCTTCAATTTGTCAGAAAACATTGACGCACATTGGAACTAATATAATAGGGTTTGGAAATTGTAAATAGTAGTGCAAATGTTCCTAATGACGTAAATAGAACAGAGTATATTCAACACAATAATAGTAATCACTTCCTGGAAACGTATACTTTATTATTGACAAATTGGGACTTATTTGAGGTAAATGGGTATATTAATTGAGCAGGGTTTATAACATATTTAATTTGAGCAGGGTATTTATTATAAATGTCAAAGTAAAAAATAAACAGTGAGCAGGGTTAAATAATTATGCCTACGAGAAGGGCTTCGTACCGTAAATGCTAGTTGTACACAAGGCGCCATTTCTCTATTAGGACGCTGGCCTAAGTAAGTACGTTGCACATAAATATTTTACAAGATTTGACTTTCCCAAATTGCAAGTAAACCATGTAAATGTATATATAATAATGATCAGAAAATTACGGCGAGTTGAATGAGCCTAATTTCATATTTATAAACCTAATAATAACTTATTTGACCTTTTAACCACAATATTCCACATAAACATATCAATAACTCATAATACACTTTCCTAATTGAATATTTTCCATGGATAAATAATATAGTGCAGGAAATATAATTTGCGTGGTTAATTAATACAGTGCATGAAATGTAAAATAGTGCAGATAAGTAAATGGACAAATATGAGCCTAATTATCAAATCTCTGTATTTCTTTATCCATCCATTTTGCCATGGTCAGCACACTCCGGGCGGAAGAGTTGCTGCACCCCGTTGTTGCAGCAACGTCACATGCTGGTGGTGGTGGGCGCCAACGTGATGAGTGGCGTTTCCACAGTCGCCTCAGTGGTGAACGTGGTTGTGCGCGAAGTCGTGGGCGTGCGTGAAGTCGCAGGTCCGGTTGCTGGTGATGCCAACGCCAACCTAGCCTGATGATGAAGCAGATAGTTGCCTGTGTCGCTTCCTGCGCGTTTGTGTGCGGTGAATTTGCGGATATCAGGCATGTGAACACTGTCTCTGTTCCTGGCTCTGACTTGTCCCTCATCAGCTGAACTTTCATCTGGCTGAACGTATGCTGATAATGACTTTGCCATTCTGTCCTCTGTTTCTGCTCTCCTGGCAAATCTGACAGACTGTGTTGAGTTGGATCTGGCTCTCCTCTTGATTGCTGGTCTCAACTCTGTCTTGCGCACTTTTCTCTGTGGATAATTGGTCTCTTTCTGAGTTGATCTCTTGACAGTATATTTGATGGCTCTGAAGCATAGCCATATGCACTTGAACGGACACACTATGCATTTCCATATGCATGTGTACACACATGGTGGAATCACTGGCTTTCCTGTGGCAATTCTCCAATTGTACCACAGGTATCCTGCAGCTACGATTCCAGCTATCAGGATTGTGATCCCCAGCAGCATTGAGATTGTGTTGATGATCACTTGAAAGGGTCCTTTCAGCATTCCTCCCATAAAGTTGGTGTACCCCTTTGACACTCCAGATATGTAGTGACCATATGCCTTACCAATTCCTGCTGCTGTCTGTCCAATTCCAGCTCCAATGCCTTCTATTGAATTTCTGATCACTCTGGGATCCAATGACATATCTGCTGTGTAATCGATCAACTGATTCTGCACATGCTCTAGATTCTGTAGTCTCTGAATCTGGCTTCTGACATCCATGAAATTGGTCGCTCTGTTGACAATGTTGGTGAACAGGTGTGGCGCATCAAACGTGAAGGCCTGCCACTGTCCTTTCCATGTCATTTCAATAGGCGTCTCTGTGACATGTACCATTCCATGTGCGGACTTCCATTGTCCATGTCCATTTCTGTACAGGTGCGGTGTGGTGTGGCTGCAGTCCTCTTCTGGTGATTTCTCCACCAAGTCTCTGCTGCCTGGGCTCTTGAACCACAAGGGCCCGTCTTTGTCCAATCTCATTGGTGTGTACTTGTAACATGTTTCTCCTACTTTTCCTGTCCGATAAATTATGTATGGCTGCACTTCCTTGCATTCCCAAAACATAATTGCTTCTCCAGCCCATTCTGCATGAACATCCTGTCTTCCCAGCATGGCTCGAATTCCCAATGTTGGATCGATACGGAAAAGCTCAGTCAACATGTCCAGCTGGTTCTTGCAAAGTTGACATAGCTGATGCCATACAATCGCAAATTGCGCCTGAGTCATCTCTCTGACCACATGTTGCAGGAATTGAAACTTGGAGTTTCTGTCGTCCAATCTGGCATACAATGTTCCACTGATTGTCGACTCTCTTGCCTCCACTATTTTCCCTGGCATTGCCCATTCCACAGGCACATCTTCTCTTCTGTCAAACTGGATGAATACACCTCCTTGATCGGTGTAGTATGTGTCTCCCGGAACACATTCTGAGCCAATCGGTCTCTTTGTCTTGTTGCTGTGAGAGTATGCTGCTTGCAACTTTGACACAATAATTGTCTGGCCAGATATCTCTGATTTGAATCTGCCAATTCTCTCATATGCACATTGATGCTTGAAATTCTCCGTATCCCACACTGTGATTCCATAATTGTGGTCTCTGCAATGTCCCAACATGGCTCTGCACTGGCTGAAATCTTGCAAGTCGCTGATTACAGTCTTTCCATCAAGTGAAGCCACAGTTCCTTCTTCCATGTAGAAGTTACTGACAACATTTTCTTTGTCATGACAACACCATGAATATTCCACATTCAAGGTTTGATTAGTTGTCCACACTCTGGGCTCCATTTCCACCAAAGGTGTTCCTCTGAACATCTTGTATAGTCTTGCATAGTTACAGGCTACCACGCCAACTTGCTGGTACTTCTCAAAATTGCCTGTAATGCTTTTCGCTCCCCAAAAACTGGTGTGTGTGATGATTTCTTTCATTCTGATGTAGCATCTGTATGCTTTCTCTTTCTGTGGAATCTGTCTCTGTGCATAAAGCGTAACCTTCATTGCCTTGACAAAATTCCTTGGTGGGATATGGCATTGCACTTCTTCAGGAACTGTAAGTGCATGTCCATGCCTTCCACTGGTACAAATCTGATACTTCTGGCTTTGTGAATTGATCACCTGCTCCACAGGATGATCCTTGATTGCATCCTTGAATCTCTCATAAGTCTGCATTTCTCTGACAGATTTTGGTGGCCATTCTGAAGGCAAAGGCGGCAATCCATGACGCGCTGCCAATGATGGTGGCCTTACTGTCGAGGTTTCTAGAACGTATGTTCTGGAAAATACTTCGCCGTAAGCCTTGCCGGCTTCTCTCAACGTTGCTGACTCTGACATGCCTGTCAGTATCAACATCATGCACAGCATTCCAATCACCAGACTGCTGGTGGTCGTTGTGGCTTTCCCTGTCATACTCCTTAGGACTCTATCTGATGCTGAGTTCCTCTGAGCAGGATCTGGTACAGGGTCTCTGGTTGAATTTTGATTTCCGACATGTTTCTGGACAATTGCCGGGTCCAGTAAATCCACCTTGACCATTACTGCCGTCTCTGGGATATCCATTGTCTTTGAATTGATTTCCAGCGGATACAATTGATTGAATGGTCTGCTGACCACATTTCTGTTGGCAGTTCTGACTTTTGCTGAGCGAATCTGTCCATCTTTGCTGGGCTCTAACTGCTCGATGCAACCCATCTTCCATGCACCTCTGGGCATGTTTTCTTCATAAATCAACACAACTTCATTCACTTTGGGTTCCTGAGTCGCTGTCAATCTGCCATGTTTGTGTGTCACCTGAGTCCTTTCCCTCAAGCTCGGGATATACTCTTGATGCCACAAGTCCCAGAACTTATCCAAAGTTTGCTGGGTTGTCTCCCAATATTTCTGCAGTTTTGCTGCATTATCCATTTTGGGCACAAATTCTCCATCTTTGTCTGTATCAAATTGTGGTGCTCCAATCTGACCTTCCCCTGTCAGGAAGTCTTTTGGTGTCAGCACTCTGAGACTCTTTACATCACCATAGATGTAAGAAATTGGCCTGCTGTTGATTACTGCCTTGACTTCTGGCAGAAGTGTCAACAATTCTTGCAGGGTTAACATTCTGTGCCCCACAGTTGCCTTGAAATGTTTCTTGGTGATGCCCACCATTCTCTCATAGACTCCTCCTTGCCATGGTGCCATAGGAGTCATCATGTTCCACTGGATTTGTTGCTGTGAGCAGTATGTCTGTACTGCTCCACTTTTGACCATTTCTGACCATTCTTTCCCAGTATTCATGGCCTTGTCAGTGCTTTTGCTGAGCACTTTCTCTGTCAACTTGAATTGCATTGCATTGTCTGAAATTACTGCCTCAGGCTTTCCACGCCTGGCGATGAATCTCCTGACCGCGTTCAGAAATTCCTGTGCTGTCATGTCCAGCACACTTTCCAGGTGAACTGCATGTGTCACCATACATGTGAACAAACAGATCCACATTTTCCTGTGATCTTTGTCCAATTTGTACCAAACTGGTCCCAGATAATCCAAGCCTGTATATTGGAACGGTCTGGCTCTCTGAACTCTAGTTTCTGGTAAATCTGGCATTGGTGGAAGCTTGTACGGCTTCGCTCCCAATTACTTACAGGTTGGGCAGGTTCTCGTCACATTATAGATTACTCGTCTGCCCTGTGTAATCCAGTACTTTTGTCTGATCGCTGCCAACGTGTGTTGCACTCCTGCGTGCATCAATTTCTCATGCTGGTCTCTGACGATCAGCTGAGTCACTGTAGCCATTGCTGGCAACAGTATGAGTGGCACTGTGACCTCTTGTGGGTCTGTATGCTCCATTCTGCCGTGGCACTTTAGGATTCCATCCTGATGCATTTGCACATTGAGCCACTTGATCAACTGCTGGTCTGCAGCTGCTTTCTTGCTATTCTGACTGCCTTTGCTATGGCCTGTTGCCAGAATCTCTGCCACTCCTTTGTAATGATTCTGTTGCGTCACTTTGATCCAATATTTCAACGCAATCTCTCTCTCTTCAATACTGATAATTCCCTGTGGTTTCATTGTACCACAGATACTTTCCATGATTTCTGACAGTACACTCTGACTGTCGTTTTTGTTGCGCTTTTTGTGCATCTGTCCACAAATCTCATCACGTATACTGTAGCATCCAGTAATTTTGTCAGTGATGAGAATCTCTGAATCTCAATTCCCAATGGATTGCTTTGCTTGCTTTCATCAGCTTGCTCATTGCTGGCATCTGGGTCACTGACCACTTGCTGTGTGGCGCCCAGGTAAATTGGACTGGCTTTTGGGAACTTGAGCTCTTCTTTCTTGATTTCTGCCATTACCTCTGGGGTGACTGGCTCCACTTTCGGCTCTGGCCACTCTCCAGTCATCAGCCATTCTGGTCCCTTCCACCACAGGTTACTGCCTTCCAACTCTGACATATTCATGCCTCTTGTGGCCATGTCAGCTGGGTTCTCCAGTCCTGCGATGTGTCTGATGTGCATGTTTTCTGTCCCATTCTGAATCTTCTTGATTTCATCCAATCTGTTCTTGACAAAACATGCCAGTGGCTTTGCAGTTGTCAACCACTTCAGACAACAGGTTGAATCTGACCATACGACTGTCTGACTGAATTTGACGTCCTTGAGCTCTTTGTGAATGAATTTTGACATTCTGCTGCTGATCAACATTGCTAACAATTCCAGCCGTGGAATTGTCACTTCTGGTTTCTTTGGAGCGAGTCTCAATCTGGAGTACAGCAGGCTTGACGTGCCGCTGTCATTTTCTGTTTTCTGGCATATGTATGCCGCTGCGCTGTATGCCATTGCTGAGGCATCAACGAAAATGTGCAGTTGTGCATCTGCACAACTCTGATAATTCAAATTTCTGTTGAAGATGATCTGTCCAACTTTGAGCAATTCTGTCTCCAATTGCTGCCAAATTGCTGTCTGTTCCTCAGACAGGGGTGTGTCCCATTCTTTGGCACTTGGTCCTGAATGCCATAACGTCTGCAAAAATCTCTTTGCTGGCAGTAGGACGGGACTGACGAGTCCCATTGGATCAAAACATCCCGCAGTCACTTTTGCAACTGTCCTTTTTGTGGGAAGTTTGATTTCCTGGTCAGTTTCTGATAATTGTGATTGCTGAACTGTCTTTGGTGTCTTCAGCCACATCTGGTTGCTCTCTGTGTCCCATTTCATTCCTAGGACTGTTGTGACGATTTCCTTGGCTACATCTAGCATTGAAAAAAATGACCTATTTTGAGAAAATATAATCAAATATTATCTCAGAAAATCTCTCAAGAAAAAAATATAATTCAATCTCTTAGATCATTTTCAAAAATATAATTAAATCTCTGAGAAAATCTCTTGCATGTCAAAAAAATCTCATAAAATCTCTCAACTTAAAGTATGATTCAATCGTTATTCAAGGTGTTTGAACCATTGATAGTAAGCACATTATGTGTTGTTTAACCTTTTCATTCACAATTTCATATGATAACAGCATATTGTCTACTGATGGCACACTTTTACTACCATGTATTTAGTATCTGAATAATCAACAAAAATATGGTTTGGCACATTTTTCCTCGTAGTAGAATACATTACTTTCACATGTGATGATCTCCACAGAATTTATCAGATGACTTTTTCACCAAAATTTGGTAACTATTTTTCCAAAGCATGCTGTCAACTCTTTAGTTGTTAAAATGGCTAGAACCTAGTGCATAAGTTTACCCGTTGCACAAGTAGCAACATCCATAGTGCCAATGTAGACCTGGTGCTTAGGTACAGCCCCGTACTTACGCACTGGGTCTTAATGGGACTGCAGGATTCAGTAATGTTCAGGGGTTTAAACATATTTATGTTTACTCAAAAATACATATACTTGAGTACTGGATAAATACATCTAAATTTCCTGTGAAAAAGTACCAGTACTCTCTTTTATGTATACTTCTTGAAAGTACTTGAGTACAAAAAATGTATTCCAGATAACTTTTTTATTGGCTCTTTCATGCCATATAACAGAAGAAGGGGAGGAAAAACTACAAATAGGGGGGAAATAGCCAAAAATGGGTTATAAGCAAATAATAGTAAAAAATAGATGAAAATTTATAAAAAAAGCACATGAACTAGTGAATTTGAAGGTAAAACTGGGCAAATATAAAGAGATTTTCTTGAGAGATTTTCTCAATCACGAGAAAATATATTTAAATCTCTCTGGAAAATCATGGAAAAAAAATAAATCTCAGAAAATCTTATATTTTCTGAGATTTTCTGAGATTTTTTAAATATAAATCTCTCAGAGGTTTTTTCAATGCTAGCTACATCTGACTCTGCCAATTGCCAAGTAAAATTCTTGTTGTTGCTGTTCCACCATCTCAGATTCATCTGTGCCTTTGTGAACAGCACTTTGGATTCCTGGTACAATTCGATTGCTTTCTGCTCTGTATCCACACTGAGGATCAAATTATCCACATACAGATTTTCATTGATCAACTATGCATTCTCTGTGCCGGCTTGATTCAAATGGTATCTGACTGTCAGCGCCAGCAGCGCTGGGCTGCAGACACTGCAAATAAAACGCTCGTGAAGTGCACGGAAGCAGTTGGAAGTGCCTCTTGTGATCACACTTCAGAGCCTGATCAAGCCTGATCACCGGTCACTTCACCGCTCATGATCACACTTCAGATCCTGATCAAGCCTGATCACCGTTGGAATGCACTTCACCGACGCTTCACGAATCTCATTACTAAATTGTTTACAGAAATAAAAAATCTGAAATTCGTGAAGCGCGTTGAAGTGCCTGCAAGCATGTGCGTGAAGGCACTTCACCGCAGATCACGGCAGATCACCAGCGCATTATTTGCTGTGAGATTATACCAAATGGCACTCTGGCAAATCTGTAAATCTGAATGTTGTCCTCCATGGATGGTTTTGTGGGATCCTTGTACCACAGAAATCTTGTCACATCTCTGTCACTGTCCTGCAGACTGATCCGCAGAAATGCTTTCTCTATGTCTGCAACCAGTGCAATTCCATGCAATCGGAATAGCATCAGCATCCCTACCAGCTGTGGTAGTATCACTGGACCGCGGTACATGCACTCATTCAAGCTTGGCATGCCTGGCAGTTTTGCTGAGGCATCATATACCTCTCTGACCTTTGTGGTAGTTTTCTCTGGCGTTATCACTGGTTGATGAGGTAAAATATGGAACTTTCTGCCATCCATAATATCCTCTTGCACTTTCTCAATTACTCCTTGCTCCTCTTGTGCTTTCATGATTGATTGAATTTTCTCTAATAATTCTGGGTCTCTCTTGAGCCTGTTGGTGAGGTACCTGAACCTCTTGAACGCCATTGCTTTGTTGTCTGGGAGTTCATGCAAATTCGGCTTGTACATGAACTTTACAGAGTACCGTCCATCTGGGTTTCTCTGTACACTCTCAATGAATTGCTTGATGGCCTCATCATCCTCGACGAGGTCTGGCTGGTCCATTATGCCAATGGTATCCAGTCTGTCCATGTCTTTGACATTTGGTACAGGAGCAATTGACAATGGTGCTTCCTCGTTCCACTTTTCTCTCTGAATTTGATGCACAATTGTATTGACCACCACCGGATATGCGCCATCCGTGGTCCATTGATTTCTGTTGCTTGTCAGCTGCCCACCTCCCATCAGTAATCCCAATTCCGATGGAATTACATACAATCCTGACGGAAGTCTGGTGGTGCTGGTGTTTCTGGACATCAAGTCCCAGAAATAATTCAAGCCCACTATAATGTCTGGTATAACGTACACTCTGTCCCTTTTTCCTTGGGAATTCTGTCTGCAAAGTAACTCTCATCTGGGAAGTACTTCTGCAGATATTTTTGTTCCTGTTCTGACACAGGCACTTTGACTTGTTCTGTGGTCAGCGTCGGGACCACATCAGCCACCATATCCACTTTCTGGCCATTTCTGAGCCGCATCCTGAATTGCTGTACTACTTGCTGTACTACTTTATAGTGCGGCTTTTCATTTCCGAATGTGTACACCTGGATGTGGTGTTCACCTGTACTCTTCAAATTGAGTTTCTTGGCCACTTTCTCTGACATGTACGTTCCCTGGGATCCTGTGTCCAGGAACGCTTGGATTTGTAGCAGTGGCTGTTCAGGCTCCATCTCTGTATCCATTTCTGAAGCCTCAATCACAGTTCTGGCTGTCATCAGCATTGACATATTCCTGTTTACTGACAGGTTCAGTGACGTATTCTGTTGCTTTGTATTTGGTTCTGTAACCACTGTGCTGGATATGGTTTCTGTCTCCACCATTTCTGGTCCAGCTTCTTCCACAGTGACACAATTCACTGTGGCTTTTCTCTGTTGGCTCTGTGCTGGTCAACCGACCGTCGGCACAGACTTTCTGCCATTGTTTGCTGATTGCTGGCCATTCTGTTGACCATTTGCTCTGAATGCTGGAATTTGCCATCCAGCGTTTCCATTGCCATTGTCTCCAAATTTCTCTGGGGACACTGCACTGTGGTGCCTATTGGACTTGCAATAGAAACAATTTCTCGTGAATTGACACTGAGCCATGTAATGCCCTTTCTGCAGGCATCTCAGGCATCGCTCTGCCTTTGACAAAATCATTCTCCTTTCTCTGGCAGTTTTGAACTTTGGACACTTATCATTAAAGTGTAATTGCTGTGTGTCATTGCAGAACACACACAGCCTCCCAGGATTCATGAATCCAGCCTGCAGTGCACTCTGACCATTCTGGATCACAGACATGCTCCCTGTGCTGGTCCTTGAATTCTCTGGCCCTCTGAATCGATTTCCATTGCCTTGGAACCGATTATTGAATTGCTGTGCGCGTGGATTATTCCCGAATCCCTGGCGCGATTGCTGAATTGGTGCATCAGTGTTCTGTGCCTGCTGTACAGCCTCACTGAGCGCTAGCTGTTTGCCAAACAGCTTTCTGAATTTCTCCACCGTCAAGGCTTCCTCAGTTCCCTGTTCCTTCTGGATTTCTCTGAGGACCTCTGGTGGCACTTTCTGTTGCAGCTGGCTCAACAGCATTGGATGCTCCACTGATTCACCCAGTGACTCCAACTGCTGGAGCAGCCTTTCAATTGCATCAAACAAAATTCTCATATCCTGACATGTATTCCTGGCCTGTCGCAGCTTCATGATATTGCTCATCAGTGTGTTTCTGACCACAACTGGCTGGTCATATCTCTTCTTCATCATTGCAATTGCGGGTGCATAATTTTCTGCAGTCACACTCAATCCACTGATCATGCCGAATGCTGATCCTTTCAGCAAACTCCTCAAGTACGAGAACTTGGAAATGTCCTCCAAATCTGCCCGATTGTGAATGTGGGATTCGAACATTTGCCACCATGATCGAAATTTGACAATTTCCCCAGAAAACTGTTCAACTTCCAGTTTCTGCAATTTGACGCTCTTTGCTGTGGTTGCATTGGTTGAACTCGCTCCCGGAGCAGCTCCCTGAGCTGTCAGAGCCATCTGAGCAGCCATCTGCTGTATGAATGCTGTATTGACTTCATACATGGTACTTCCGCTCAGTTGCTGGATCATGTCCTGCAACTCTTGAATGTACACATTCATGGCTGCAATTTTCTGTGTCACCAAGTCTGACATATTTGCGTATTCATCATATGAATCTTGGTACATATTTTGTTCTTGCTCCAATTGATCGGGTTCGTCAATGTCTTTGACGACATCCCTCCATGCGTCAAATTGAGTTCTCACTGTAGTCATTGCACTCTCCAATCTTGCACCTTCCTGTTTGATTGATGCAATCACCCTTCTCATTTCTGTTCTCTTCTCATCCTTTGATGCCTCCGCATATATTTCTGGGTTGTACTTTACATATTCCCTTTGCAATCTGCTTTCCACCCTGTGCTTTGCTGGGCCCAGGGTCTTCCTGAAAATACCTGTTGGTGAAGGCACCATTTTTGCTGATGAACTTTTCTTTCACTGTTTCTCTTTATAGTGCATCGCCTGTGATGCTTGTGACGCTTCCCTGCGTCTTCTTGTGCACTTTTCTGTGCACCACGGATTTGTTGTGCCACGCACAATACCAATGCAGTCCTACGGGCCCCTGACGTGTTCTCATGCGTTGACCTTTACTGCACTGGCACCAGGTGTGTTCCTAAAGCCCCTGACGTGATTGTTTACACGCGTTGACTTCAACACACCGGTCAAATCCACCTGGACAATTCTTTGCCCAGCAGTGTGCGCCCAAAGAGGGTCCGTACACACTAGTGTGCGCCCGAAGGTCCGTACACACTCTTTCTGAGCGATCTGGCGCTCTTTCTGGCACACCTGTGTGCCCCGTGACCACGCTGGCCACTTGCTTCCTGAGCGGCTCCTGTGCCGCTGTGCGCACTGCGCTGCGCTTGCCGTGTCGCCAGTGACATGTTTCTGTGCACTCCGGTGCACTTTCTGATTCTGGGCAGTGTTTCTGTACACTGCTCTGCAATTGCGCCTGTGCAATGCAGAATTCTGGCACTTTTGTGCTGTCTGATCTGATGGTACCGAGCAGGCACACCGTGTATATTTGATGGGAGCTCCGCAAAGCCCCTACACGCTACCAAGTATCCTAATACTTGGTTTTCAAATCCACTCTCTGTCAGCTACAGCCCTTTGTCAGCTACAGCCCTTTGTACACTGATACCCCTACTTTTGCACTTCCGAGGTATGAGTCCACTCTAACCCAGTGGAGCGAGGGACCTCCGCGAATGCCCAAAAAACAGCCCTTTGACTAGCGTGGCTCTGTGGCGATCCTGTCTCCGTCAGGTCACCCTCCCTTGGCATAGGAAGGACGTGCGAGCAGTCACTGGCGTCCGGATGTCCAGGAGCGTCCAGCGAAAGTTTGACTACCGTCCGACAATGACTCCTTGTCAAATGCCGGTAAATAATAAACAGTGAGCAGGGTTAAATAATTATGCCTACGAGAAGGGCTTCGTACCGTAAATGCTAGTTGTACACAAGGCACCATTTCTCTATTAGGACGCTGGCCTAAGTAAGTACGTTGCACATAAATATTTTACAAGATTTGACTTTCCCAAATTGCAAGTAAACCATGTAAATGTATATATAATAATGATCAGAAAATTACGGTGAGTTGAATGAGCCTAATTTCATATTTATAAACCTAATAATAACTTATTTGACCTTTTAACCTAAATATTCCACATAAACATATCAATAACTCATAATACACTTTCCCCAGCCGGGGCCTCTGTAAATAGCCCATTTACGCATGCATACATGTAAAAAAGCATTGTTTTCTTTACTTTGTGATGTGTAAAAAATACGTTGTTTACATACACATTTTAAAAAGTTGATTACCGTATTACCTCGAATTATCCCCCCCCCTTGAATTAACCCCCCCTCGAAATACCCCCCCTAAATTTCGGCTGAGGAAAAAATAACCCCCCCCCCTCCTCGAAATACCCCCCTAAAATTGAGTGTAAAGAGAACGTACATGACAAATACCGCAGTTTGTGATCTGTACAAGTCAGAACACACGTTAAGACTGATGATTGCGTGATGTTAGGGAAGGGTTTATGTTTATATACAGTTATATATGCCTAAAAACACATATACATCTATGTAAACGCTTGATTTTTCTACGTCTGAGTATGCGGAATTTCTGAAAATTTCTGGCGAAATTATAGACCCCCCCTCGAATAAACCCCCCCTCGAATTATCCCCCCTGAAATTTTGCTGGCGAAATAATAAACCCCCTGGGGGTATTTCGAGGTAATATGGTAATTTTAACAACTCTGTATTTTAGCAAGCGAAGCTGTGAAGTATTCATTATTGTTTTTGTTTCCACTTTTTCTTCACTATTTAAGATGTTTATTGTTGTTACCAATTGCTATTCATAGATCAAAAATGCATGCATCCAGATTTGAAAAACTCTACCCATCTGATGTAATTAGACATTGAAATGTGTTCAGAACCAAAGAATCAATGAAAATTACATTATCACTTTCAGTTCTTCATTGTGACAAATTATTTACATTTGGCCCTTCAAAAACGTGTCCCCAATATTCCCAATGTTTTTGGAACAGTTGGAATTCATGCTGCTAGGTGGACAGCCCATCTGTGTGCAATTGATTTCAGATTGTGGTATAAAACAAGTCTAGAAGAGAGGGCATCCTAATACCGTATTTCCTCGAAATACCCCCAGGTGGTTTATTTTTTTAGAGTGGATATTTTTAGGGGGTATTTCGAGGGGGGGCTTATTTGACGGGGTGTCTATTATTTCGACAGAAATTTTCACAAAATTCATAGTAAAGAGTACGCTTTTGTATACCCAAAACTGGTAATCAACGTGTCCAAGTAGGGTATATTTGGATAATGTCAACATCCAACACTACACAAACTAGTATATGTGTAGCTGCGATGCAAACTGCGACCAATATATACATCAGGTACATTGCATAAACTTCGCAGACATGAAACATCAGTGATCTCAAAGATAGGTGCGAAATAGCGCACACCTTGAATAAAATATTTTATCAGTTGACTCAATTGAATTAACGGAATTCAATTCAATTTCGTGTTATCCAATTAAGACTTTTTAATGTAGGAATAAAATTTATTTGACAGACACATAGTTCTATAAAGTTTGAATTGTGAGAAATATTACAGTAACACTGCGGACAAATTCCCCCCTGGAAAATACGTACGTGTACAAAACAATCAAAATTGTAAATACATCACTACGAATTTAGGTCAATTGGTGACTCTTGAAATTGCTGTCGATATAATAATATAGATATTTAAGTTATAATAAATAAAAAACTTACCTAATATTTATTAAATGTAACTACTAAATTCTAATTTAATCTATTAGATTTCACTTAACTATTGTTAATTTTCTATTTGTACGCCCCTACGCGAGGAGTGCGAAGTCTGGGCGGCGCTCATTCACACAGCCCGTCAGACGATTGATTCCTTTCATGTCTGCCGAGTTTACATGATGTACACAACGATGGCAAAAACACACATATTAAATACGGAAACTCATTGAGTTTCCGTGTTTTTGTTTAACACAGAAACACGGAAACTCAACAATTTTGAAAAACACGGAAACTCAAATGAGTTCTTTTTTGGAGAACACAGAAACACGGAAACACAGAAAATACGGAAATGTTTTTTGAGTTTTTTTTATCCAAGCAATTGAAGGCACAAGATTTGAACTGAACAATGTGTGTATGTGCTTTTACATAAGGTATGCATGTATGTGTAGTGTGTAAATATGTACATAGTATCCAAGTTTAACGATGAAATAAGTATCCAAAAAATGGTGTCTGCATCTCCCGGTGGTTTCGACAATATTAGGGACTAGTGATGGAAAAAGCGCCAGGACTTTGGCGCCAAGCGCCAAAAGCGCCATGGCGCTTTTCCGAACCCCAGCGCCAAGCCAAGCGCCAATGGCGCCAGAGCAAAATGGCGCCAAGCGCCAAAAGCGCCATGGCGCTTTTCTAGACCACGGCGCCAAGCGCCAATGGCGCCAGAGGATATTGGCGCCAAGCGCCAATAGCGCCAGCGCCAAAAAAATTTTGCTTCGTATATATGCGGCCATTTGGCGCAAGATAGATGTCAACTGCAGTCACTTCATAGCAGTGTAGTTACTTTATAAATATGTCCCGCATTGAATTTTCAGAAATACATTTTCCGTACGCGTATGCTTTGAAAGTGCGCGCGTACAAGTGCGTACAGTATTTTTTTGAAAAGTATATGTAAATGTATTTACCGCGTACTCACATACGCGTATTTTGCCAGTAAACTTACCCACCTTTTAACAACTCTGCATTACATGCACGTAGGGTGCATTATGTGAGAATTAAATCTCGTCCCTGGGGTCCTTATTCTAGGATTTAGGGTATATGTGTGTCTGCGATGCTAACTGGCATCAAAAAATGCATCATGTAAATACACTGCATACATGACGTACATCATTCAAGAGGGGGGGTTTGAGGGAGGGGTTTATTCAAGGGGGGGTGTAAATAAATATACAATAAATATAAAAATACTATACACCCATACGTTATGTATGTTCATACTCACATTGTTCAGTTCAAATCATGTGCCTGAAAAAAACGCAAAAAACATGTCCGTATTTTCTGTGTTTCCGTGTTTCCATGTTCTCTGAAAAAAAACTCATTTGAGT
>OZ038455.1:7095681-7141359 GCA_964036195.1 Sphaerolaimus hirsutus | reverse complement strand
CACACCAAAGACCGGTGAGCCCCTCCCCTAAAATGCCACCCTCGATTTATCCTGTGGATGATGCCAAGTCACAAAATTACACTAAAAACTGTGTGTTCCTCAACTCACCCAAAATGTGGCCGTTTGGGTTGTTAACTTCATAATAGGTGTCCTATGGAGTCTACTCCATTGTGTTAAAATTTCACTGTGATAGCTCAACCGTAGCTCAAGCTATAGCGTTTTTCCAGCGGTAACTGAAGATGCCCACCCCTGTACAACTACCATATTACCCCTGGGGGTTTATTATTTTGCCAGCAAATTCTGAGGGGGGGCTTATTTGAAGGGCATTAATTATTTTGTCTGAAAATTTCACAAGGATCGTAGTAAATACTAGGCATTTACATACATAAAAAACAGGTTATAAATGCATACAAACAGGATATATTTGAAATGAACATGTAGATAGATAAACAACATAGTACAGTCTATGTGTAGCTGCGATGCAAATTAGCAGTAATGAATAGACAATGTACATTGGATACATGATGTACATCATCCCGGAGGGGGGTATTTCGAGGGGGGGGGGGTGCTTATTATTTCACCAGTCCATTTTGAGGGGGGGTTTATTCGAGGATATAAGGTATACTTAAATGTCAAAATGTAAATTGTCAAATCTAAATACCATGAGATGTGCATGCCATCTTTAATTTCTTTTTTGCACCATTATAAAATATGAATACATTAGGTACATATTTACATACTATACATGTCTTATCTTGTTTAGTTAAACTTAATTAATGTGCATTCAACCACTTCACTGAAAAAGCACAAAAACTCAAAAAACTTTTCTGTGTTTCCGTGTTTCTGTGTTTCTGTGTTCTCCAAAAAAAACTCATTTGAGTTTTGAGTTTTTCAAAATTTGTGAGTTTCCGTGTTTCTGTGTAAAACAAAAACACAGAAACTCAATGAGTTTCTGTGTTCAATTTCTGTGTTTTTTCCATCGTTGACGCAGACGTAGAAAAATGCAACAAAAAAAACAGTATGTATCAGTGTCTACAGCCACTTTATATACCGTATTTCCTCGATTTACCCCCCCCCCCCCCTTGAATTAACCCCCCCTTCAAAATACCCCCAGTGTTTTCGAGCTGAGGAAAAAAAAAACCCCCCCTCGAAATACCCCCCCTCAAAATTTCCACTCTGAAAAAATAACCCCTTGGGGGTATTTCGAGGAAATACGGTACCTATAAACCATGTTCTAACGTAACTCAATCATTGTTTTTTGCGTGTGTTATGCATTGCCCGGGTCATTAACCGCAGCTTTTGTCATCAACGTTCTGTTTACACTCAATTGGGGGGGGGGTATTTTGAGTGGGGCTAATTTATTCAGTGCCCATTTGAGGAGGGGGGGTATTTAGTGGGGTGTATTTTGAGGGGAGTATTTCGAGGGGGAGGTATTTCGAGCAAATACGGTATAATAAATTTATGTGATATTTTAAAATTAATACATTTGTGTGCAGGATGGTGCATCCCAGTGAAGTTTTGTAAATGCAAACGTACTCAATGGATGTTATGCTAATTATCTTTAAAAGGAACCGACCCCAATGAAGCACAAAGACAATCCCTTACTAGTCATATGGATGACATTTTCCCAATGAATGAGAACATTCACTATAATACGAACATTTATGTTGCATTAAAAGACTGGAGTCAGGAGTGAAGTAACCTAACGATGAAGTTTATGAAGTTTAGAGTTTTTAGCATTTCTCAAAGTAAGGACCTGAAATTTGCAGGTACCTTATTTGCAGCAACTCAAGTGATAAACGGCAAGTAAACATTTACATCCAATTTTTCAATACTTTCCCCTTGAACAATGTCGTTGATTTGACCTCCTGATAGCTCATATTGGGACTAACATTAGCAGAGACTGATCTGGCAGCCAGCAGCACAACTAGAAGTAGGCAAACTTTGTGCATTTTTTGAGCAAATTGATTTGGGTTTTGTTTTGTGGTGGATATCAAAATGTCTTGTTATGTTCGAGATATTCAGTTGTCGGCACGCTTTTATGTCTATCAAGGCCACCATAACATACGGTGGCCTAAGTATCAGAAAGGAATTGTATTTGTCCAGTTACCATGTTTTAAAACAACTCTGGGGGTTTATTTTTTCATCAGCAAATTTTGAGGGGGGGGGGCTAATTCGAGAGGGCATGTTTTTATTTTATCACGAGAGGGGATTTATAATAGAAATCTGTGTGAATGATCATACATATAGAATATATATATTTACATACCCAAAACAGATAATAAATGTAACAAAATTCGATATATTTCCACATATATGTGTAGCTGTGATGCAAATTGGTAGAAATTTATACCTAATGTAAATAGGTGTCAACACATTGCATACATGATGTAGACCATTTTTCCAGACCAGGGTATTTTGGGGGGGGGGGGTATTTTTCCTCATGATCATTCAAAACTGGGGGTATTTTGAGGGAGGGGGTCAATTGTTGTGGGGATAATGTGTAGAAATACAGTAGGTGGGTAATAATAAGGGAACAATATGGCCAAAATATCACAAAGAGAATATATTTATGATATTAAAGTATGGTCTCCCCCATAAATAACAATGACAGGTTCATCACAAAAGAAAATAACAATATTTATCCCCTTAACCAGACCCATAAATAACAATGAAAAACATCACACAAAAGAGAAATAATTATGAAAATTTTTGGAACAGCTGCTGCCCAATTCTAGGTTTTAAAAGCTTATCCACATAATTTCTCTTGTGAGTAACTTTACATTATCATTTATGGGCCGGCTTAAATGGATAAATATAGTATCTTCTTTTGTGATGAACTTCATTTTATTTTTCTCATTTTTGTCATTTTTATTTTTCAAAGACAGCATACTTAAATATTATACTTTCTCTTTGTTATGATTTTGATCTTATTCTTCATGTAAATACACATCTCACAGGAGAAATATAATTACATTCTTATGCTTATTGCTTAAATATGTCATCGTCATGCTGCAGGGCAAAAATCTGCATGTACAGGCCCAAGCTCAGCCCGTCAGTCACGAATCACGATAGTGACTGAAAATGTCATTTTTGATGTCACAATGGCTTGAAAATGGCACATCAACGAAAAAACAACCAGCGCAAACGACATGCCAATAAAAACACCTTAAATCGCTCATGGAGCAATTCAATTGAATGTGTGCACTGGCAACGAGCCAGGGGACACATTCTAGGCCAATGGCGCGAAATTCGACCTTGCAAATCAGGGGTTATAGCAGAAAACAAGTCAAGGTTGTAACCGCGGTGAGCGACCATAAATTGACAAAAAAATTCTCTGGTGCACAGCATGCACAAGAGAATTAGTTGACAAACGTGAACTATATACCTACACTTGTAGGGCATGATTTGCCGGTCAAATGTATGTCCAACTTAGCCATGAACGTTTCAAGAGGTTTTTAGATTTCTCCTGAAAATATTCGAAGGGTTGCCAGAGAGGTGAGCATAGGTTTACCGTATTTCCTCGAAATCTCCCCCTCGAAATACCCCCCCCCCGTTTAACCCCCCCCCCCCTCTCGAGACCACTATGAAACAATCACCCCCCCCTCGAAATACCCCCCCCCCCCCAAATTGAGTTTAAAGAGAACGTACATGACAAATACTGCAGTTTGTGTTCTGCGTAGTGCAGAACACACGTTAAAACAATGTCGGAATCACGTGAGAGCAGTGTTTATACCATCTACGTACTAATGTTAGTATACAGGAGTTGATACATGTCAGTTATTGATGCATTTTTCTACCCCAGCGCACATCACAAACAACGATTCTGTACTACGATTTCAAAAAATTTATGGCGAAATAATAACCCCCCCCCCCTCGTTTAACCCCCCCCCCCCCCTCTCGGGAGCACTATGAAACAATCACCCCCGGGGGGTATTTCGGGGAAATACGGTATGTATATTCTGTTGCCAAATCTGGGTTCGAAACGAAAGGAAACGTGTTCGAGAGGTTTTTCTATAATACTTTGTGGCAGACGTTTTGAAAATGCGTTTCCAATTAAAGAGAATGTTTTGTTGCGTCTTATGTTCGTTCCCGTTTGGTTTCATACGATGATGGCGCATTATTGGAGGTGGCGCATTATCACTGAAAGGCGCAGTAAACAATGGAATCGGTATTTTTTGCTTCATTAATTTCACTCCACACATTATTTTGTTGTCAAAATAATGAAAATCACACTGTTTTTTGGTATGGTCGATCCCGAGTGTGGCGCGATTACTCAGTTACTCATGGCAGGGGGTGAACAACTGGACAGCTACATAAATAGAAGTGCATTCGACAGTCAAAGCTAAGTATAATGGTTCAAAGTCATTCATTCAGACATCAATTTGGCATAGCTGAAATGATGGGTACCAATCATAGCTGAAATCGAGGGTAGCATTTCGACGGGGGGGGGGGGTCGGCCTGCCGGCACGTGTTTATATCTCGGGAACCGCTCGGTGAAAATTGTTGATTTTTTAATATAATATGGTTTCAGGTCGGGGCTAGTTACAAGTCCGAGGAAATTTCGCTACGATGCCCCAGACCGGAGATAGAGCGGGTCTATAAAAAGATGGTCATTTGCGAAAATTTTGCGTGTCGCTCAGAACATGCAAACTTTGAACATCAATAACTCGACTATTTCTGGGCCGATTTTAGTCATTTCACTTTTAAAATGATGACAAATGTTTGGAGAGTTCATTTCTTAGGTCAAATAGGCGATACAATATTGTGTATATATCGATTTGGCCGGATTTCGAAATGCGAAATTTACGGAAAATTTTTCTTTTTGAACATGCTATCGTAAACTCCTGATCGAGAGAAACTCAATGAAACAAAAATGAGATAGGGCTTCCTGATCCGATCAAAAGTTATAGCGCTTCAAACTTTTCCCTCCCATCCACATAAATAAGCACATGCATGCAACTTCAAAACTCCATATCTCGGCCATTCCTCTGCCTATTTGCACCAATGAACAATTAAAATGATCAGAATGACATGGAGATATCGTTTTTAGTACTAGACTATCCGTATATTTCAGCAGATTTCCCATACAAGAAATTAATGCGAACTCTTGAATTAAATTGTCATAATAAAAATGCATACAATTAGACTGTGAATAAAAACGATATCTCCATGTCATTCTGATCATTTTAACTGTTCATTGGTGCAAATAGGCAGAGAAATGGCCGAGATATGGAGTTTTGAAGTTGCATGCATGTGGTTATTTATGTGGATAGGAGGGAAAAGTTTGAAGCGCTATAACTTTTGATGGGAAAGAGATATCGATCTCATTAGTAGTGCTAGTCTAAAGAAAAAAGCAACATTTTTCAATTTTTTTTCCAGTTGAGCAACACTGTAAAATTTTTAAAATTTTTTTAAATTTTAATTTTTATATCAAATTTCCATTTCAAATCATTTATTGAAATCTTCACGATCACCGTACAATGTGAACAATCAATGTTCCATCAAGTTTTACGTCACAAGTAAAAAAGCAAAAGTATGCAAAATCAGTCTCTTCTCAAAAATCACAAATCAGCAAAATTATTCATCCATTTCATCTTCCGTGTCACTTTCAGTCATATCAATGTCGGTCACGTGATTGTCTTCGCAAACGGTGCAACTGAAGTAACCACAGAACACCATTTTCTTGTGTTCTTTGATTTCAGTCACGGTGTCCAATTCAACTGCAAAAGTGAAATATTAATTTTCCTAAATTTCCTAAATTAAAATTATCAAACATCATTTTCTAACTTTTTCTCAATACCGTACAGCATTTGCCCTGGCTGCACTCATTGCAGTGAATGTTCCCATTTTCAACACTTTTTTTGTGATTCGATTTATTCATTTTACATTTCGCCAAAATGAATTTGATTGGAGCGCATTCCAATCTATAGTCCACACTGCACAACGAATCCACGCTAGCCGCACATGAATTGAACCATTGTGGAATTGTCGGTTCCTCATTGTCCCCACTATTTTTAGCCACATCAATTTTCACCATTGTCTCAATTTGTGAATTGAAAAATTTAATTTGATGCTGCAAATCTTTCTCCCTATCACCATTCCTTTTTTTCAGAGATTGCAGCTGAGTATTAATATTTTTTATATATTTTTTTCAAAATCGAATTTTCACCCCAACCGACCTCTGACACAAGGTTATCTCTCACAATTTCCAAGTCGCAGAAGCGTTGCCCGACTTGCACAATAGACATGATGTCCCTCATGCTATCCGCTTTCAAATCAAGCAGATTGTCCACCATTTTCGCCCGGCATTTTTCCAACAGATCCAAGTACAGCTCCAGAGGAACGTAATCGCCCGCCGCCAATTCCAGAATTGAAAGCTCCTGATAATATTTATTTGTTAAATGTGATCTTTTCAATTGTTAAAAATGTCAAATAGTCATTCATATATACAATTCACCTTTTTTTCTCTCTCCCCATTCTCCAACAACAAGTCATAGTTTGAGTAAATTTTGTTCATGACTTTGAATGCATCTCTCATTCTCAATTTCATGCATTCCACAGACACATATGAGCATGCACTCGAGTCACTATCAAAACTCTCAGCGTACTCATAATCTACATCCATTGGATCATCAGGTTCAGACTCCACCTCCCCATCATACCCCCCACTGCTGTTTGAACTATCAGTGCTTTCCTCATCGGTTTCAATTTTTGATTTTTTTGATTCAGGCTCACCATCGCACTGACTAAAATTTGGAAATGTCAATTTAAAAAAATTAGAATTGGTAAAATGTCATGTAAAATGTCATGCAAAGTGTCAAATGTCATTTACAATTTATTTATAAATGCAAAACCATTCCCTAACATACCCATTTTCGTCCATGAAAGACGCCATCATTTCATCGACATTTTCGTAAGTGATGACCACAGGAGGCACCACAAATCCAGCGTTTGCAGATAACACGCCAGCTCTGTAAAATTTAATAATTTTGTATTTTTTTCTAGAAGAATGTCATCTAGAATGGTCAATTTTCTTATTCAGGGAAATAGTAGAATTGTAATTTCCAATATAACTTGATAAATAAATGTGTCAAAATATAATTGCATACACCAATAGAATTGTATGCAAAAGTTATCAAAAAATATAATGGTAACATTCTATTAGAAGAAATACAGTAATTGTTAATTAACCAACTCTGTCTTTGCAATCAAATATTCATCTGGCACTCTATCCGATGATTCAACTATCACCGGCTGTGGGGAATGCTTCAATGGCTCCACACCCGGTGGGGGGAATTGAACCATCCATTTGATAAGTCCCTCTGTGAGCACCGGCAAAAGTAGACCAGGTGCAGCAGGCCACATGTCTTCGGGCGTTGTATCTGCATCCGCTGCATTTTCCGCCGTTGTATCAGCTCCAGCTAGAGTTGTATCTGGTGTCTCCGGAGCTGCAGGTGCTATCGCCTCAGCCGCCGAACCAGAAGCCGCCGCCGAACCAGGCGCCGCTGCCGAACCAGGCGCCGTTGCCGAACCAGAAGCCACCGCCGAACCAGGCGCCGCTGCCGAACCAGACGCCGCTGCCGAACCAGGCGCCGCTGCCGAACCAGGCATCGCTGCCGAATCAGGCGCCGCTGCCGAACCAGGCGCCGCTGCCGAACCAGACACCGCTGCTGAAATAGGTGCCGCTAATGAATCAGGCATTGCTACCGAATTAGGTGCTTAGGTGCGGCTAACGAACCAGGTCTGACCGCAGAACCACGCATCGATGCTGACACAGGCAACGCTCTACTTAGAGTCATTCCATCCGCCATCACATCACAAAGAGCGCAGCTAATTACACCATGCGTTACATAGCGCAGCACACCAACTCTTATATCCAGCGGTATTCCTGCAGCTAATGACTCACAGAGCGCGCAGTTAGTCTCAGTATGTGTGGCCGCTGTTAAAACAGGTGCCGCCGTTGCCGAACCAGGTAGCGCTGCCGAACCAGGTGGCGCTGCCGAACCAGGCAACGCCACCGCCGAACTGGGAGTAGCTGCCAAACCAGGCGCCGCTACCGCTGCACTCTCAGGGACCATGACCAACCCATCTGTAGGCACTGTTACCGGTGGCGGTACTCCAGGTGTCTGCCCCGGTCCAGGTGTAGACCCAGCAAATCGTCTGCGGTTGTCTTCCGTGGTGTCAGTGGTGTCAGTAGATGCGGCCGAGCCGACGGGGGAAAAACCTGCAGGCCAAGGCCACAGAGGCCATGGCGGCGACGCTGGCGCATAATGCGGCGATGTAGGCGGCGATGTAGGCGGGGAACTACGCAATGTGAAATTTTTGAAATGGTGCACACCATTTTTTAGAGACAATTGTTATATGTTTAAAAATTTACCTATTTTCAGAGGAAGAGTCCATTTTTGTTTATTCTAGTCAACTTCCTTTGAATGAAAGTGAAGTGAATGAAATTTCCAGCAAATTCACAGTCTTATATACTCCCTGATAAAATTTTTACAATAGACTGTAATATCTATAAAAGTTAGTGATAATTATATCATTTTTACACACATAACAATTTTCTGTGATGTTTATCACCCTTCTAGTGTACGTTTAGACCACCCTGTATTTTTCACAAAATTAAAAAACAATGAGCTGACTTATTTCCATGATTATTTACATTGAGTTTTTACACAGGTAAGGATAAAAACGCATGCGCGCAGCCAGCAGAAAACCGCGCAGCCGGCAGAAAACCGTTCAAGTTCACAACAGAAAAAGTTTAGTGCGTGCTGTAATTTTTTATTTTCATGGAGCCGTCATCGACTGAGCTGGGGGGGAAATAAAAATTGAGTAAGTGTCATTTGTGATTAATTTTATTTAGGCACGTGGGTCAGGTAAGTCGTAAAAACAGAACGTCTGTGGGAAATAAAACTAATAGCATTATGTGGCCATTTTACGAACTGCTAGCAACAATAAAATTATTGTAAGATCATTAGTGCTCATTGAGTTAGATTATTCAAAGGCAATATTGACGACATAAGCAAAACAGGTATGTAGGTTAATTAGTCTTTGAAAATGCCTTAAATAGAAACAGTCAAATTCAGTTGAGACACCCATTTGCTGAATTTTCAAGAAAAATATCAAGTGTCAGTATGTATATGAGTTTATACATCACTATTTTGTCTGCATTTTTGTTTGCAAATGCAACTAAAAGGTCTGTATACTACAAATTTATTTATTTCCTTGTTAAAAATTTTATTTTTATAGACCTGGGGACAACATCGGAGGAGACAACATCGACAATGAAATAAGTTTTGACCTTGACAAATTTATCAGAGACTTCGACTCAGGTTTTTATATTTTATCACACACCTCTATTGAATAAAAGTCATTAATTTTTTATTTTAAGATCACGGCCATGAAGAAAACCCAAATGAACCTTCGACATCTAATGTAGTGGGCACTGGTCAAAATAGGACTGTAACAAATGTGGAAATAAATCCCCAACCATTGAATACTCAACAAAATCAGGTTTAAATTTGAAACTCAATTTTTATATTTTTAATGTAAATTTTATTTCACACCAATTACAGCATGGTGTGAATAATCAAGTCAATGTAGAACAGAATGACCCTAATAGACAAAATACACCACAAGTGATGAATACATTTTGGGCTACACAACAGCAAAATGCCCAGGTTTTTTAAAAGTTGAAATCTATTTTTTATGAAAATTTTCTATAAATTATCCCAAAATTCAGATCCCAACACAATCAAACGTTGTTGCTTCTTCTGTTTCATCTACATGTCCTGTGGTTACACAAGCCGGCACCCAACAACCCCTCCCTCAAACAAACCCCCCATTACAGCAATTCAATCCTCAAAATAGAATGCAGCCCCCAACACAGCAGTTTGTTTATGTATATTATATTTCTTCTAATAGAATACTCCTGTTATATATTAACCATTGCAAAAATTACTTTTTAATTCACCCTTATATAGGAGTTATGTCATTCTATTATAAGAAATATGGTATTAAATGTGTAATTTCTTTACATTTTTAATAAAAAATTTGTAAATAACTTTTTTTACATGCCCCAAATTAATCAAAATGGAGCGCAATATTATCAACCAATGTTACAAAATACCAATGGTTATGCAGTTTCAAGGACGGGAAATTGTTTTCTTAGGATGTACAGATTATTACAACCAATTGTTACTGTTGGGAGCGGAGTGGTGAATACAGAAGCACACCCATTTCTACGAGACATGGATTCTAGGCAATTTAACACCTTCAGTAATTTTAGGTAAAATTTTAAATATACATATTTTTTCTTCAAAATTTCAAAAATTTAATTTCACAGGACTCTCGGCCAGCTTGTGCGATCCAGTTACATTCTATTCAATGTAAAGTGTCATGTAAAGTGTCAAATGTCATGCAAAGTCTAAAAAGTCTTATAAAATGTAGTTAATCAAAGTAGCAATTTTACTGTCTCCTTACAAAATGTCAAAAGAATTGTATCACATTTGAATCTTTACATGACACTTTACATTGGCTAGAACTCCCAGGAATGATGGATAGATTCACATTTTGGGCACCAAATATGAGCAACTTACTCACCCTGGATGATGCAGCAATCTTGATAATTTTTGTATGTTACATGTCTACAAATAAAAAATTTTTTGACACATAATTATATTTCAGATGTCATTTGGAAACACCATAGCTTCTTTTCTATGTATGGTGGGCCTTGGAAAATTTATGGGTGTAAATGGTAGTCTACAAGGGTTTACAAATGAGCAGTTCATTCACGACGTTATGTTGACCTTCAACATGAGCGCTGTATTGAGAGGACTCATTTTTACAAACATGTTGGCAATGGGGAACGTGGCAAATGGCTTTGTAAGATCTATGAATGATGTTTTCATTTTACACGGTGCACCTATTTTACATGCATATGTTTTGAATAATTTTTTGAGGCAAGGAAATTTTTCCCAGGGCTTTTTTAGGATGAAAAGTATTCTTCAAACAGCACTTTTTGATGTTAATTCAGGAGAACATTTTCTTATGATTCTATTCATTCATGTATTTTTAAACTACTACATGAATCAACCAAGATTGAATTAATACAATTATGTGATTGAAAAAATAAATTTTTATTGTGATTAATGGTTATTTGGCAAACAAAAGAAAAAATTATCTTTTTTACAAATGCATAGTCATGGAAAAAAGTTACGCACGCTGGCAGTGAAAAAAATGTGTGAAAAAATCTTTCTCTACATGTATACCACGAGTGGATGGGGAACCGCACGCACACCGCACGCACCGCACGCATGCATAAAATAAACATAAATACCGTATTTATTTGAATATTTTCACTGGGAATTTGCCATAAATTTTGGAAGAAATATTCAAGGGATGGGGATTTTAAAGGAAAATTGTTTTATTAATCTAAATGCAGAAAATATTCAAGTAAATACAGTATACTCGGCGTACGTGATACTCTGCCCTCACACTGATTTATGTCTCGTGTTGGAAGCATGCCAATGATTATTAAATCATGCGATTTCCATAAAAAAAATGAAACTCGGACGCGTTAACCACCGTTGGCAAACTTCCAGCGGGAACCACGCGTGCAGGGTGTAAAGTAACCGGAGTATATTTATTTAGTAAAAAATTAAGCTACCTAGTTATAAAAATAAATACACGTTCAAACGCTCCGACCCTCCAAAACGTAAATGCAGCACGTAAATAAATACACACAACGCTGGCTGTGGCGCGGGGTAAATGGCTAGGGGAATGAATTCCGCAAGTGGAAAAGTTTCTTAAAAAGTTTAATTACGCATGTTAGGTGTCAAAAAAATAAGTAGAAGGAGAAAAAATGAGAAAACACCAAAAAATAAGTCAAATTCTGTAAATTGAAACGTTAAAAAAACCTAAATAGAATTCCGTAAGTCAAGGTGTAATCTATCAAATCAGAATCTATTTACTAAATATATTTATGCAAGTGGTAAAATACAAGACCTAATAGATAGGTAGAGTGACTTTTAACGTTGTAAAGTAAATACTGCACCCACTCACATAACAGTAAAATGCATAGTGAATGTTTTCCGCTGGTGCAAATACATTGATAGGGGCCGAATTTTGATTGTATTTCACGTTTTACAATGCGAAATGTTTTGTCTGCTTATTTTACCTATACGTAATTTGCATAATCAGAAATTGAAAATTAAATTAACTTTGGAAAAGTGCCAAAAGAATCGCATTCGTACAATCGCGCCACATATGTGTGTAAATTGTTGCGCGGGCATCATTATCGATGTTGCAGATAGAAATAACACATTCCAATTGTATCCAACTGCATCCAATACAAACGTGGACCTGTGCCAATAGTACACAGTTATCAGAGTGAACTATCTGGAACGAATGTATACACAACCCACAAAAAAAGAAAATAAGAGTTTTGTGTGCCTGTCACCCAAGGTTGGATTTCTCACTCACATCAGTATCGAATGCAATCATTTTAAATGTCAAATCGACATCCTGTACTCTCTTATCTTCACAAAAACCTAAAACATTACAGTTTTTTCTGCTCACTCTCTAAGCAATTGAGATCATTTTTGCAGCCAATTTTTGCCTTTTCCCATTTCATTTTTTCTATTTATTTTTTTCCCACAAATCATTCATACCCGACCCAAAAATTCCCCACATTCACGCTCTACAATTAAAAATTTATTTCAAAAAGTTTTCCCCCACATTTATAGCGTCGCTTTATCGCCCGATTATCTAAAATACATTCGAAAATTTTAAAAAATTCAATATTTTTGCTAAAATTTAATTTCAAATCTATTACAAGGACAAGGGCAAAGACAAGGACCGCGGCTTTTTTAGAAGTTTGTTTTTTTGGGTGGTATTTTTTGGGGGGGCAGGACAAATGGGTAGTTCACAAGCGTCAAATCCAGAAAAATCGAGTTAAGCGTGGATTTAACCTCCACGTATAGTTTTTCACATTCTTGAAACTAAATCAGCATTATAACCCATTTTGTCCCCGAGATACAGTGGTACCGTTTTTCAGAAAAATCACAATTTTCACATAGGAATTGCACATATCCATCTCAGAACCCCTATGAAAAACAGGACTTTCATTTCGTAAGTGCACATATCCAGCTCAGACCAACGAAGTTTCATTTCATAAGTGCACATATCCAAATTTTTCGATATTCCAAAAATGCACGCGTTCTTCCGTGCGACTGCAAAGAGATAAAAGTCTCATTTCCAAAAATGCATACATGAATTTCCAAATCTATATTTCCCGACCAACAAAAATTATAGAGAAATGTCGGATCTATCTGAAAAGTACGCCCTGAAAAGTATCTGAAAGAGTAAGCGTCGCCCCCAAACATAGCGCCATCAGACTGGCATCAAACCTTTAAATGTGATTTTAAAAAAAATCGAAAAACTTGGATATATGCATTTTTAGAATGAAACTACCCAAATATACCTTTTTTGGGCGATATTTTTTGGGGAGAGTACAGTAAATAAACCGCGGCAACTCAAATTATTCTATATCTATTGGAAAGTACGTGTGAAGCGAGTTGACGTACTTGATTCAATTTGCTAGCCGGGTTCAAACGTGAATTACTTTTTGAGATTTTGGATTTGGAATTGGGATTAGGGTCTAGGGATCGGGATTGAGTTTTCGGGACTGGAGTTTTGTGGTTGGGATCAGAATTGAGATCGGGATTGGGTAAGAATCGGAATCGATATCTCGGATTTGGGACTGTTTTTTTGGCCTTCGGTACTGGATTTTGGGGTCGGAATTGGAATTGAGATCGGGATTAGTAGTTTTTCGGGATAGGGATTGGGCCGGATTCGGGGGTCACGGGTCGGAATCGGGATTGATATCTCGGATTTGGGGCTGTAGTTTTGGGTTTCGCTACTGGATTTTTGGGGTCGGAATTGGAATTGAGATCGGGATTGGCAATTTTTCGGGATCGGGATTGGGCGGGATTCGGGGGTCACGGCTCGGAATTGGGATCGATATCTTGGAATTGGGGCTGTGCTTTTCAGAATCGGGATTTAGATTGATTGGGATAGCATTTGAAAAATTTTGGGACTGGGATTTAGATACTAATAGTGTCAGAATCAGAGTCAAGAAATTGGGTTGACAGTCACAATTTGAATCAAATATGTCAACTCGCTTCACCCGCACTTTCCAATGCATGTTTTACATGAGTTGACAAAAAATTGCAGAATGACTGTACACCGCACCTTGTTGTTTGGCGCTGTTATGGCTTCCATTTTGCTGGGCGCTGTCTCGGGGTACCCACCCTGCGATGGAATTATGTGCAAATGCACTGGCACCACGGCCGTGTGCGAGCTGTTAGATCACTATGATTTGTCAGAGTGAGATAAATTTTGTTTTTAAAGTTTTGACACCCCCCAAAAAAAAGTCTGACTCAACAAAAATAACACGCAGCATCAGCATCAACACCAAAATCAAGCAGGTCGACATCATCGCGCCCAACACGCCGAGGTGTCTGGAGCTCAAAAGAAAGTTTCGCAAAGCAAAAAATTTCGAATGCATTCCGAAGGTTTGTTTTCATGTGAAATCTAAGTTAATTCAATCGGGAATGTGCTCAGGGTTTGGTATTGTTTTTAGGATTGGCACTTAAATTCTTTCACATTTCGGAATTGGTGAAATGGTAATTTTTTGGGATATTTTTCATTTGAATCCTACCTGTGAATGCCAAGATTTTGCAATTTTTTGTCATCAAAACATGTTGTGAACTCAGGACCGCTCCGTCGCCGTCAAGCGCTTCGGCGCCAGCTCTGGCACCAGCACCACCCTGAATGAACGCCAGCTCACCGAAGCCGTGCAACATGTCACTCAGACGGTTGGTCATGGTGGTATTTTTTTGAATAAAAAGCATCTATTGATTTTTTGTGTGTATAGGTGCGAAATAGAAATGCGTCAAGTGTAAAGTACTTTACATGACATTTGACACTTTGCATGACATTTTACATGACATTTGACACTTTGCATGACATTTTACATGACATTTGACACTTTGCATGACATTTTACATGACATTTGTCACTTTGCATGACATTTTACATGACATTTGACACTTTGCATGACATTTTACATGATATTTAATTGATACACACAAAAAATACAAAGTTTGCTTTTTATATTTTACAATATTATGTGTATATATCAAATATATACGGTGTTTAATGACACGCAGCCACCAGCGCTGAGTGGTGAGTTGAATAGCTTACCCCCTGTTACTCACCAACCTAGCACTAATTTACCTGACACTACTACTGCTTCCACTACTATGTCAGTCACTGTGGGAACCAGTACTGTCACAACAACGATCAATAAACCTATTTGGATGGTGGTGAAGAAATCACCAAAGGGTGATGAATCTTGGTGCAGAATTAAATCAGCTCATTGTGAATGTGACGCGTGTGCAAAGAGCTGCCCTTGCGCAACTCCACAGCCTTGTCCTGAAAAGCGCTGTACTCCGGAAATAATTTGGGTGTGTTTCGTAAGCTATCTATCAAATAATGTGAAAAAATAGCTATCTATCCACCCTTTTAGATATCCCCTTCACCACCCAATGGTACTACGCCAGCGCCTGTTTCACCTTTCACCACTACCCAACCTGACACTACTTCAGCAACCACCCCTGAACCAAAACCCCCCACCCCAACCCCCCTCAAACCAATGAAATGTGGTTTGCAAGAGGCTGCACGCATCTTGCTGGAGGACAAGGCATATTTTCAAAACTTGTGTCATGATTTTGCACCAAAATTCTACTCACCATCCACTACAGTGTGAGTTGATCAGTGTTGAATTTTTATTATAAAGAATAAATAACACATTTGGTTATTAATTTTTTTGGTTCTAGCTCTGCACCACCGGTCACGTCTTCAGTGGTGATGGATCTAACCACTAACTCTATTCCATCACCCACCACAGCTGCGCCAACCAGTGCACTTACTGCCCCCACTGATTCTGTTCATGTCGCTTCAGTGATAAGCAGGAAAAGTGCCAAATACAATGTGGACGGTTTTGATTCTGGTGATGTGCCTACTGTGGGTGATGATTATGGTGGTCATGTCCTCACGGATGAGAACATGCTGGAACAGGTACATAAATAGTAGAATAGAAAAGTAGAATAGAAAAGTAGAATTTTTATTTGGTGGAAGTTTTTGATAAAATTGCTAGGGTTGGCAAAAAATTGAAAATATAAAACTCAAAAACCAGTTTGAAAAGCATTCAATGCCCCTAATTTAAATATATTTTATTTAAAATTTAAAAAACAAAAGTCAACCCTAGTAAATATCATTACATCATCAAACAAATCTGTCATGTTTACAGCTGGAGGAAATCAAGATCGCCATCCAGCAATTAAATGCCAAGGTTGATTTGATTGTCTCCCTTTTGAGACTCATTGTCAATTTTCTGGACAGCTGGTATTACAAAATCACGGATGCTGGATACCAAACTGGCAGCAACCTTTTCGCCGTCGGCATCGTTATTTTTCTCCGGTGTTTGGTTTTGGTGAGTACCAAAACTGAAAAATTCACTTCAACACACAAAATTTCTCCAAAGAATTCTTTGCATATTTTGCAGCGCGCCCAAAAAAACGGCCGCGGCTGCTGCTGTGGTCCCAGGGCGGCTAGGCGGCAGGCGGCCGAGCCGCAAGCAGTCAGGCCGCAGGTGTCCGAGCCGCAGGTTCAGCAGGTACCAATCCCAGATCATGTAAAGTGTCAAATCTCATGTCACAGAAAGTTCAGTAATAATTGTTTATTATCACTTGGGCAACATTCGACACTTTACTTTACATGATATTTGACACTTTACTTTACATGATATTTGACACTTTACTTTACATGATATTTGACACTTTACATGATCTAAAACTGTACCCAGGTGGCGCACCATCGCGTTCGGCAGGAACCGCACCCGCAAGAGGAACCAACGCGCCCCTCTCTGCCTCAAAACCCCCCTGTAGTCGTTGCCGGCGGGCGTGCTGAATCCATGGAGATGATTACGTTTGCCAACCCAACACCGAGTGCGCTATTTTTAATGTCGATACCGATTTTTTTGTAGGGTTCAAATGGGGCCCCGACTACCGAGAAATTTCGGGATTTTGTAGTCCCGATTCCGAAACCCCAATCCCGATCGCCCAATCCCGATCCCGAAACCCCAATCCCGATCCCAAAACCCCAATCCCGAATCCTCAATCCCGAACCCGAAACCCCAATCCCAATCCCTAGACCCCAATCCCGATCCCGAAAAATTGCCGATCCCGATCTCAATTCCAATTCCGACCACAAAACTCCAGTACCGAAACCCCAATCCCAAATCCTCAATCCCGAACCCGAAACCCCAATCCCGACCCCTAGACCCCAATCCCGATCCCGAAAAATTGCCAATCCCGATCTCAAATCCAATCCCGACCCCAAAACTCCAATCCTGATCCCGATCCCAAAAAGTCAGACCCATTTGAACCCTATTTTCTTGTAACTTGTTCACTCAGGGAAAAGTGCACAAGGTGGCCACGCCAGCACACCCGCAGCTGATTCTACGGCATTGGAGCTGAGGCAACTGCGCGAATGCATTGACTCTTTGGCCAAAGAACACGGCAACATTTGCGGGGCTGTCACATCGCTTCAAGGTTTGCTAGATTATGCAAAGATTTGTTACAATTTCCAATCACATTTTACTCCAAATTTACTGCAGACGAAGTGATGGATATGAGCATCGGCAGCCGCATGGCGGGCCGCGGTAGCCGCGCTTCGAACCGTTCGCAGGAGCAGGTAACAGTTCCAAACTTTGTCAAGTGTTCAATGTTATCATAAGTTTGGCACTGTCTCAGGTTAACTACGAGGCATTGTGCACGGACCGCGTCAACCCCAACAACCCGTCCCTCATCCCCGGCGCCGTGAATAATTACCGCACGATTCAGCGATCGTTTTCTGGCGTGGCATCTAGCAGTCTCAGCCGACCTGCATACGTGGCCGCGCCCGGAACGCGCCCTGTGGGCCGAGGCTCCAGGTATCAATCACAGATCCTGTAAAGTGTCAAATATCATGTCAAATGTCAATTGTCATGTTTTTTTTGCGCAGTGTGGTGAATTTTTTTGCTGTTGGTCGGTAAATCATAAATGTGAGCATTTAAATGTTATCACTTACTAGCTATTATGCATGAAAAGTTATGACTGAGTGTATACATTTATGATTTACCAGCCGACAGCAAAAAAAATTCACCACACTGCGCAAAAAAACAACATGACAATTGACATTTGACATGATATTTGACACTTTACAGGATCTGTGATTGATCCAGACCTCGCTACTATCAGTCTAGCAGCGGTGGTGCAGCCCCCGGTGATGGAACTGTGGACAGCATGGGCGATTTCGAGACAGGTGTGTAGAAAGGTGTGTAGAAAAGGTGTGTGCAAAATTGCACATGGATTGACTTTTTTTTGGGGGGTTGGGACTAGGATCGGAATCAGGAGTGGGGCATTTTTTGGGGTCGGGATTGGCATTGAGATCGGGATTGGCATTTTTCGGGGTCAGGATTGGGGTTTTGGGATCGGGCGGGATTGGTGTTTCGGGGGGAAGTTGAAAAATACCTAGAAAGGTCTGTAGAAAGGTGTCTGCAAAATTGCACATGGATTGGCTTTTTTAGGGTGGGACTGGGATTGGGAGTGGGGTTTTGGGGGTCGGGATTGGGGTTTTGGGATTGGGATTGGGCTTTCAGGATTGAAAAATACCAAAAAAATTCTAGCATTCGTAATCAGACCCCACATTTACACCCTCCAACAAAAAAAACATCAACGCAGTAGAGCTGTAGTTTGCGGCGGTGTGCGGCGGTGTGTGGCAGAGAAGGAGGCGGCGGCGGCGGCAGTTGGATGTTTTTTGCGCGATTTTTTTATAGATTAGCGCCGGATAGCACTTTGTATGGAAACCTACCATAACCCAACTGAATATTTCATTTTACTATGGAATAATTAATTACAAAATTCATAAAATTATGGTAGGATTCTGCACATACTTTTAGGTTGGTTGAGTAATGTGAAATGTCCAATATCTGTGTTATCGTGCCTGCCCGCCCGCAAATCATAAATGTATGCACTCGGTTATAACTTTTAATGCATAATAGCCAGCGAGTGACATCATTTGTGTGCACACATTTATGATTTGCGGGCGGTTGTATACTCTGCGGATCGCGTGCTATTCTTTTTTGATGCAAACACAAAAAAATTGTGTGAAAAAATCCAAAAAAATTTTGCGCATATTTACTTTGTATGGCAACGATTTGCCTTGATGTAATTTCACATGTGGGTAGGGTTCACGCCATCTCTTCATGACTGTCCTCCAAGAAAAAGTTGCCGCAACCAAAATTTGGAAACTGAAATTTTTTTGAACCCTATCCACCCCATTATTTGGTGCTATGTACCTCATCGATTTTTTCCATATTCACTTGCCATTCCCAAGTTTAGGCATTCCCCACCTGTCCAAATTTTTTGGAACCAGTGCATTATCAACCGTATTTTTTTAGCTTTAAAGTGATCATGCTCACGCCATGGTATATTGAGAACTCCTTTCACATGAAACTCAGAAAAGCTACCACTTGAATCATTTCTCATTACACCATGGTGTTGTTGTTGTTGTTGTTGTTGTTGTTATTGTTGAATTTTGAGGACATTTTATTTTGTGCCGACCTGCCTTCAGATTATCATATGAATTCAGATAAATATCTTTCGTCAACAAGGTTATCAATGCGCAACTCATATTTACGCATCAGAAATGGAAAGGTGTAACGTAGACACATTGCGGAAAACGGATACAAATGCATTGATAACCCCACCACAATTGATGCAAAAAATCACAAAAATCACTGCGTGCGTGGCAAACAGATCACGCATACCACTCGGTACAACTAATCAAGCGTGGTTTATTCCCAGGTTGCATGGGGATTGTCAGGTGCCTGTCATTGACTCTGTCGGAAGCTTCTAAGCATGAGCGGCTGACTGCAAAGTGTTTGGTGGCAGTTTTTGCACCATTTTCACTGCCACGCACCTCCGACGAGGAGGTGCATGGCGGTGAAAATGGCTTGGCGCCAAGGGCGCCAAGACTTTTTTGCTTTTCGCTCTGTCAACAGCCACGGGCTGTTGACAGAGCAAATGGGTTTTTTTTTCAGTAAAAAATAGGAAAAGTAAAAAATAGGAAAAGTAAAAAATAGGAAAATAGGAGGGCGGGCCTTTTTTTACATTTTTTACATTTTTTACAAAAACAAAACAAAATAAAAACAAACAGGCTTTATGCCAGAGGCAATTTCCATCACAAGACATGATCGACTCTTCTTCTGGGTCCATGGGTAGGCATTCATGCAATCTCTTAACGAATAGGGGGTGACACGAGTGGCCAGACAATTGCCAAGACCTGATTATGGCCTTTCTACCATTGTAGAGGTCGATTTCATGTTTGGGCCAAAAATGATAAATTCCATTGGTGATATCATCTGCACCCAGGGCCTTGAATTTGTCTGCCACATAATTTCTGGCCACATTTAAATTCTCTTCATCTACAGGCCATGACCTTATGATGCTCTGCAGCTGTTCTGGCGAAGAAGCACCCATCAAGTAGGCATCTTGAAATGGACGTAGGGCGTGATTCAGATGCAGAAACCGCTGCGCCAGGAAAAAACCAGGGCGGCCCAAATACGGACAATGCTTGTTTTTTTGATACCACCTATAGTAGTGTCGTATTGCATGAAAGCATTCAATGCGTGTTGCCAAATACAGATCCATGAGACATTGTAAAGACATGACTCGTATATTTAGAAAACCGTTGACGACAATGTAAACCAGCTTTTTCACACAGTCCAATTCGTCGCGCGTGATGTCAGCACGAAGATACAGATCCTGATGGTCAGCTTGGTCCAGAAATGGAATATTGAACCAAAATTTTGGGAAACATCCTGAAAAAATTTAGAGCTTGACAATTGCACGTGGAGGTTGTCGATTAACTTACGCTTTATATTTTCCATTGCTTTCCAACTAGTCTCCCCATAGTCCCAGTCGACAACGTCTATATTGTCTTGGTCTGTTGGGGTGACTGCTCAGGCCTCTTCCTCACCTACTGTGTCCATTTTTTGCATCCCCAATACTAAACTGCTGATGGGTGAAGTCGGTCTGTCTGGGTTTGCGGCCATGATGGTGTCAATTTCTGCTGATTCTGTGCGTTCAAGATCGTGCTAATACCTTTTTATACCTACTGTGTAAGTGTAACAAGGTGCTATGTAATTGTGTACAGTGTAACAATTTCACATCGTAACGGTGGTGCGAAATGTAAAATGCACAGTGTAAGTGTAACAAGGTGCTGTGTAAAAATGCAGTGTATTTGTGTACAGTGTAACAGATTCACATCGTAACGTTGCGAAATGTAAAATGCACAGTGTAACGTTGCAATGTAAAATGTACAGTGTAACAAGGTGCTGTGTAAAAATGCAGTGTATTTGTGTACAGTGTAACAGATTCACATCGTAACGTTGCGAAATGTAAAATGCACAGTGTAACGTTGCACAATGTAAAATGCACAGTGTAAAAATGCATAATATTTAAGGAATGGTATTACTTACTCAATGAACATGGCTCAGCAACAAACTCCTCACCCCCCCAAGTGTCCAGAGGGGTCATTCGCGGGCGCCAAAAGTTTGGAAGACTGGGCTGCATACCAAAGCTTCTGCTTGCCAAAACCTCCGATTTTGTCCAGTTGCGTGACGGATCCCGACCTCAACAGGATGAAAGCTCAAACAAAGGGCGACATGTATTTGCCGTGGGATAAACCATTCAAGACGACGATAACGAGGACAGAGGACTGCAGCGAAAAAGAAGAAGAAGAAGAAGAAGGTTATGACAAAAGTACCGGATGTACAGAATGGATTTAAGCAAAGTGATTAAGCGCAAAGCGATTTAGTAATGATGACAAGTCAATTATTGAGTGATTTTTTAATTTTTTATTAGAATATAACATTTTTCACACCATCTGACAACATGGTTGTTGTCGTCTTGTTAAATAAAGTGAAAAATAAGAGTTTTACATCATGTTTGCAAATTAAAGATATAACTTGCAAAATGACATTTTTATTGTTTGTCTGTTTACACAAACACATTAATTTCACAAAAATTAGTGCGTACAAGCCACACGTGTCGGCGGCTTTCCTTTGTATCACAACCTGATTAAAAGAAAAAATACAATTTTTATCAAATTGTGTCTTTATATCACTGATCACCCTTTGAGATAAATTTTCTCTACCTAGCGAGTCAAATATAAACACATGATTGTAAGTTATCCTGCATATAGATATGAAGTGACCCCAATTCAGATCGGGGTACTGTAAAAAACACACTGCGGATTTCCCTACTAAAATATCGTCATTTAGATTGCTATCACTTAGATTTATGCATCGAACACCATTTTTGTCCAATGTCTCATCACCTTTAATAATCACCTTGATATCTGTCACATCCATTTTCTACCCTTTCCAAAAACCATGTACCGACCTTTCCAAAAACCATGTACCGACCTTTCCAAAAACCATGTACCGACCTTTCCAAAAACCATGTACCGACCTTTCCAAAAACCAAGCTTAGTAATTTGCATTGGACAAAATGGTTCGATTGGGGTGTAAATGCAGTGATGCAATCGAAAAACAATACACTAATATAACCAATCCTTCAGCAGGAATTGGTTCGTGAAATGAAAAATCTATGCCTAGTGAACCTATTGACATTAAATCGGTTTTTTTCCGCACTTACTGGACACACGGCTGGGTCGAAAGCTAAAACAAACATGTTTTCTTTAAACTCATCATAGGATAAACAATTTTTTACATTAAATTTTTTTTTCAAACATCTATACAACTCTGTGAACGCCAATGGAAATCCTACTTTTGGAGCATTAGTTACGTTACGTGCAAAATAATAGGGTACCATGGGGTATCTAGCAGCTCCGAATAACATTGCCGCCCTTTCAATATTGTGTGGTTTGAAGCAAAATTTTGCTTTTGTTACATCTTGTGATAGGTATCGGTCTCCGCCAATCATTTGGACTAGACAAAAGCTTGGTAACTTTCCCGAGTAAATAGCTTGCTGTGATGTTTGTTTTAAATTACCTGGCACATTTACCCGAACTACTCGGGTATTGAGAAAATGAAGTTTTAATGGTCTTTTTATTGCCGCCTTTTCCACTGCAACAGCGCATTGCGCGCTAGGTTGAAGGTGCAGTGCAAACATTTGTATTTTCATTACTTTTATTTTATAATTTTTAGCTTGATCTGCAATAGTTTCATCAAAGCATTCTATACAGAACTGATCACTGTGCCTCACCAATTCTATAGTTAATGGGTAACCTGCTGGCCATTTGGGTTTGGTTGTAAACATATCTAATGCTAGCTTTGAATACATGACGCAATCATTGCTACCCCCAATTTGAAGTGCTCTATTTTTGAAATTTGCATTATCATCTTGTTGTATTTTGTTGTTGTACTCTTCGTTGTAAAATCCAGCAATTTCTTTCTCTTTGTAAATGTCATCCATGTTTTGCAATAATTTATTTTTTAAAAGTGTCATGTACCCGTATGAATCCGTAATGTCCAACAAAAGGCTGTCACGACTAAAAAGTTTCACACTACGCCAAAACGTTGACCCAAAACCCGGTATCAAGGCTACTTTATCTGTTATGGTAGTTGACGTTGCCGTTGCCCCTTCCCCTGTTGTGAAGTTAGATGGTATGGGGGTGCCATCAGCTTTAACTACTTTAAAAAGCATGCGTACATAAATATTGGACAAGTCAATGTAATACTGAGAAGTATCAATTGTCCATGTCCAGGATGTGTTATAATCCGAGTGTAAAATTGTTAATGGTACCTCAAAAAGTAGAGATTGAACAAAAGTTGTATCAATATCTGGTGCTGACCAGTATTGGATCTCATCACTTGTCACAAAACTTGAACTCGGATCAGGTTTCTGCTTTAAGGATGTTTCAGGTGCGTAAAAAGTACTCCCATCTATATTTGCTGTTGAAGCAGCCATTTTGCACAAAGTAAATGAAAATGAATAAATTAATCCTTTAGCAGTTACTTATATAGGACTGAGTGAAATTTTTAGCTAACGTGGAAAAACTGGAATTGATACCGGGTACTTTTTCTTTTTAAATTTCTGTTTGCGACCCTTCCCCAAACCCCTTTTACCTTTGCCTGCTTTTTTCAACCACGGGGGTAAGCCGGCGCGTTTTCTGCGTCGTTTACCCTTTCCCTTTTTTGCTCCAGCAGATCGCCGCTTGCCTTTGCCAATTTTCTTTTTAACACGATTTCGTCTTTTTTTCTTTTTTTCACTAGATTCCGGTGTTGATTGCTTTACAGATGTTTGACTTTCACTAGTGACGAGCGGTTCAGAGAGTGATCTAGTTGAAATTATATCGGGTGGTCCTAATCCCACTAACCCAGTAAAATTAGCTTTTTGCATTATATTCTTTTCGTAAAATGCCGCATCGAGTGTCTTATATACTCCATAATTAAATTTATGAATTTTTGCACACTCTTTTTCAGATTCGGGGTGATCCATATTTATTATTGCAATATCGGGCGCTTTCTTAATGTTAACGACATAAAAATCCTTGTATCTGGGGCTAATTTAACGAGAGAACCGTTTTCATAGAAAAATGAAAATGTTAACCTGTTGGTGTAAACAGAGTCGAAAGAGTAAAATTTTTGCAAGTTTGGGTGACAATCAATATTCTGAATTATTTTTGAACTATCCAGGAAAACGTTTCCCAATGAGACTTTATTGCAGCCAAATAAAGTTTTTCGAAGTGATGAAACTTCCGCTATATATACCATTTGACTCCCGCGAAAAAACCCAGAGCATGGGTATACTAAAGTACCATCATTAAGTAAATGATTTTTTGCTGAAAATAAATTTCTCACAGGTTCTGATAGAATAATCATTGATGCATTTGTTTTCGCAATAAAAACATCTTTTCCATATTCTTGAAAATCTAGGGTTGGTTTAATTTTTGGTTCACTTTTTGATATCGGGGTCAAAATTTCATTCTGTAACAAATGCATAGAATTTTCTACCTTATACAGTCCATGATCGTAATCTTTTAAATCTTCAAAAGGTGCGTGTCGACGTTTTCTATTACCTTCTGCCGGGGGTGGGAGGAAAAATACGGTCCCTGGTTTTTGATATGCTTCTATGGAGTCAAAGAGATTATGCCAGTATGGTATTTTTTCTTTCAATTCTTTTAGAGTTTCGCATGGTTCTGCTTTTTTGAATGCTTCTTTCATACATTTATTCATGTCACTCGCACTGGGTATTTTGAGAAACCTTCCATCAACTGCCAACTTTGAAAAGTCTAACTCACCGTAATAAAAATTGTTATTGAAATCGTACACTACATAATATTTACCTTGATTATGATGTTCAAGAAGGTTTTGTGATCTGTCTAAATGTGTAAATGACAATGATGTCATGCATATTTCCCAATGTTGAGATAAATTAAATTGTATATTGCTGGGAAAATCATAAACCATGTCTGATGCCGTGCCATCAGAATTATTGGGTTCTAGAATTAAATCAATATGATATTCGTTAGATTTTGGTTCCATGACTACAAGCTGTAATTTTTATGATTAGCAAAAATTAAATCATAAACTTGTTCTTGAGCAGAAGTTTTGTCAAAAATTCTCAAAAAAGCCCTTAATATGTCAGGGGATTTTTCAGCAATGATGTTTGGCGGTAAACGCGTAGTAATATATACCAAAATTATGATTATGGTCAATAATTGAACCAATGTTACGCCGACTTGAACAAAAAGTTTTTTATTTATATTGCAGCTAACGCTTTTATGGGGGTACATGACTACGCCTTCATTCGTAGGTGGTGATAATAAAAGGGGTTCCATTTTCTCTACTTTAGAATTGTTTCTAGTTATAGGAGGTGTATTAGAATCAGTTTTCGTCATCATTTTTGGGTGAGGCTGTTTCCTCAACGTTTATGAGGTCCTCAGCGTAATAAACTTTGGGTAAAATTTCCGAATCGGGGGCGTCTTTCTGTTTGGCGATGTAATAAGTATAAGGCCAAAAATTAGGTTTGATTTTTGCAATGTAATAAATATTTGATGAAAATTTCTGATCTGTAGATTTGGCAAAAGTTTTGTGAATACGGGCCCTTACTGGATCGTTGATGGAAAACTTGACTTTTGGTCGTTTTTTTTATGGGTATTTTCTTGAGTGACCCTCTTTCGAGTTTTGGTCGGAATCTCTTTTTAAATATTTCACGATCATGTAAAATATTCAACTGAATAGGTGCTTTATTGCCTAAATATTTGCGCGGCGTTCTATTTATAGCATCTACAATAGATTGTAGAGCAAAATAATATCTTCTATGTTTTGTAGTTGCATAAAATCTGGCTAATTTAAGGCGAATAGTTGAGATAACCTTCTCGACAGGGGAGTTCTTTTGATAACTTGCTAATGGCGTTAATGTTATTCTCTCATTTGACAAAAATTCGGTAAATTCCTTGCTCAAAAATTCGGCGGCAAAATCGCAAAATACTGTCTCAACACTGCCTCCTCTGGCTTGTATTTCACGCAAAATTTCTTCAAATTTTTTGGTCCCATGAGGGGCTGCCTTTGTTTTGCAAATTCTAAAATGTATCATGTCTGAGAATGTGTCTACGGCTAACAATACAGCTCTATTTCCATAATTTGTTTTGGGTGGTCCTAGAAATGCTAAATCTATACTCAGACAGTCGTATATACCCGTGCTGATGACAGGTCTAGTGTTTCTTTTTGATCTTTTAGTTTGTTTGGTTAAAACATATCCGGCTTGCTTTTTCAAGTATTCATTAACAAATTTGTGTGTTATGCTACTGTCATATTTGCGGGCTTCATTGTAAAGGGCTCGCGCTGTTGAAAAAAGACCCTGTGTAATTTTTTTTGCTGTTAATTTACCTTTTTTGTATTTCCCATACCACAAGTACTTTAATATTGCTTCTTTATTTTTAGTATTAGTCATTACCAAGTATTTTGAAGCCAATGAAATGGTACTTTACGTGATATCCGCTTAGACTTTTTATTTTTCCTTCTTTTTTTGCCTTTGCCCACTAGGTCTGCTAATTTTTGTCTGTGGTCCGCACGAGTATTTTGCCGCATCACTTGCATGTGATGCCAAAATTCATTGAATCCTAATGGTTGCTCAACTGATCGAGAAAAACCTAATTCACCTAGGTTTTTTAAAGTAATTTGAGCCAAGTATCGTACTATTTTTGCGTAATCGGAATTTTTGATCGGCTTCCCGACTTCATTGATAATTTGATTTTTATTGTCCACCCACGCTCTATGCATAAATCTTCTGTGTGTCTCCCTCATTTTATCTATCAATATAGGTGGGTCGTTATCTTTGATTTGAATTTTTGGGACACCTTTTTTCAAAAATCTACGGGGGCTATCTTCGCCATCGTCATCATCATCATCATCATCATCATCAATTTTGTCGCTATTGTCATCACTTTCCACAGCTGGTTCTTGGTGGAAACTAAGTCTCTTAGGTTTAGCAGATTCTTTGGCATTGTAATGATGAGGAGTACTTTTTCTATTGGTTGCTGGTGTGGATGGTTTGGATGATGCGGGTTGTTGAACGGTTGGGTAAAGATCAACTGGAAAAAATGATGAATTACTTTGTTCTGGGGTGTGTTTAGGTTCAGGTGATGTTGTAGAATTTGCGGGGGGCGTATTCGGGGGAGAATAATTGTGTGGGGAATTTGGTTGTTGCGGGTTCTGTTCCGAATTAGGGTATGAAGATTGCTGCAAAGCTGTTTGAATTGCAGAATTATTATTAGTTGACTTCAATACTAGGGAAATTTTATTCCTGGCGGCCAAAAGTAAATGATATTTTTGTTCAGGTGTCAAACATTTGCTTTTCAATATGTCATCTATGAGCTTTTGAAATTGTTCTTCGCCTACCTGTTCATCGACAAACTTTTTTAATACATACTTGAAATCTTTTACACTTATATTAGATTTATTTTGGCTATCCATTTGTTTCAAGTATCAAAGACCTTCGAAGCTACTGATTTGATCAATAATTTAATCAACAATGATGATGCGTGCTTTGCCAAAAATTTTTTGCCACTTTTAATAGACTGGCAATTTGCTAATAAACTTATTACTGGAGTAAAATAATCAAGTGAGTTATTCACAGATTTACTCAGTAATTTTCTTAAATCCTTATTGCAATTGACATTAAAAGCAATATCCAAAATGGATGAAATCACATGCCCATTTGCATGACTTAAATAGTGACGAAGTTTTTTATCACTTTTTATAGTTGTCGCTCTTTCCAACTTTTTAGCATACTTTTTCACTCTGGGGACATGCTGCATTATTGCTGTCTCACTTGATCGGAAATTGTTAATAAATTAGATGCTGCAGAGTTGTTGAAATTTGATGATAAGTCGTACAGTATTTGGTCACCGTTGTTTTCGTTAAATACGTTAGCCCTTGCCTGAAATATAGGATTATAAATGTGCTGGAATGAGACTATTAAATAACCGTAGGGTATAAATACAGCATCGCTGTAGGCGAGTAAAAACTTGCGCTTTTGTTCAGTTTTACCGAACCAGCTTGAAGCTAATGAATTTATAACTTGTTCAGTTGGATATCTAAAAATTACCAAATATGTACAACATCTACGTAAAATGCGTAGAGAACTACTGTAAAATGGGTTGTGCAATTGTATAAGTATTATCAAATTTTTTGAATGACTAACTGAATTTGTAATTAGCCTGCTTGTGTACCAGTGTGGCATTAATAACTGCATGTCATCATATACTACAATTTGTGCCAAATCGCTATCTTCCAATGACGATAATTCAGGTATTTTATTGCGTTCCAACATTTCCACTTTGTCTGGAAACTCTGATTGTAACTTTTGATATACGGGATGATTGTGTTGATTGCTGCCTGAACATATCAAAACTTTATCTGGAATTTTATCCAAATTGAGTTGACCCCTAAGGGCGTTTTGTAAAAACTGCAGAGACCACGAACTTTTACCACATTTACTAGGACCGATAATTAAGTAAGACTGACCATAATCTGCAAATTGGACATCCTTTTCTGTAAAATATTTTTCAGCCATGATGCGGCTTTTTTCCAGAGAAACCCCAGGGGACTGACCAGGGTCTATCGCCGTGCCAATAATGATACCTTTTTTTCAATTGAAAATGAACTTTTTTGACAACATTTTCTGTTTTAATTGATAATAAGCTTGGAGTGTGTCTAAATTGAAGATTTTCGGTATTTATATATTGTGGTGAATATATTAAGGGGGAAAAATATGAAATGAGTTGTTTTTTCAGTTCATTGCTTTGTAATAAATAACTATTTTTATTCGTCATTCGAACACCTTTCGCCTTGAGTACTGTATAGGCATTATGTGAATCATCCTTCTTCCTGAATGTAATGGAATAAAATTTATTGGCAATCCCGATAAATTCTGATGCAAATTGATCTTTTGGTACATCACTGTGATGTGATGTAAAGCGCTAAAATTAGACATGAATTTGGTGAATTAGTAACATATTCATTAGCTGTTTTCAATTTTACCCTGGCTATATTCTCATTCATGATAAAAATCTCCTCAATTTCATTCATGGGTGAAAAAACGGTTGTCATAAATTTGTTTGGATCTTTGATAAACATGAATTTTGATTTTTGGCTATTCAAACCCAATTGTCCATATGCACTATTCAATAATAGTTTACACACTTTACTCTTGGCCAGATTTTCTTGAAATTTATCTGGGTCTAACTCACATTTTTCAATCTCATTAAACTTTTGACAAAATTGAAACTTTTCTTGCTCGTTTTTGAAATCGTGTTTTGCTGACAAAACTTTTAAAGCAAAAATTTTATCTATGAAGGTACTAAATACACCTTCCTTTATGCTGACCGTGGCAAAATGGATGGATAAAGAAATACAGAGAATTGATAATTAGGCTCACATTCGCACATTTACTTATTTGCACTATTTTACTTTTCATGCACTATATTTATTTACCACGCAAAATATATTTCTTGCACTATATTATTTATCCATGGAGAATATTTAATTAGGAAAGTGTTTTATAAGTTATCGAAACATTTATGTGGAATATTTAGGTTTAAAGGTCAAAAAAGTTATTTTTAGGTGTATTAACATGAAATTAGGCTCATTCAACTCGCCGTAATTTTCTGACCATTATTATATATACATTTACATGGTTTACTTGCAATTTGGGAAAGTCAAAACTTGTAAATATTTATGTACTACGTATGTACTTAGGCCAGCGTCCTAATAGAGAAATAGTGCCCTGTGTGCAACTAGCATTTACTGTACGTATTTATGAAGCCCTTCGCGTAGGCATAATTATTATAACCCTGCTCACAAGTTATATTATATTTACTTTGTCATTATGGTAAATACCCTACTCAAATTATACCAAAGAATATATTACAAACCCTGCTCAATTATTATACCCATTTACTTAAGTAAGTCCCAATTTGTCCATTATGAAATATACGTTTCCAGGAAGTGATTGTTATTATTATATTGAATATACCTTGCTCTATTTACGTCATTAGGAACATTTGCACTACTATTTACAGTTTTGAACCCTATTATATTAGTTCCAATGTGCGTCAATGTTTTCTGACAAATTGAAGCAAATTAGTAAATCGGCCGAGTTTGCCGACTTCGCGCCTCTCAAGATTAATAGTTTTTCCATTAGCCCAATTTGTACCTGGTATTTCTTTACCATAATTGTTTGAATGTATGCACGCGCAGTATGAGGCAACTGTTTCGGCTAGATGTGTTTATTTGTTGCATTTGTGACTTATTTGTGTATTTGTATTAGGAAATTACTGTAGCTGTTTTTCTATACATGATTTCCGTGTCTTAGCTACTTTGGAAGTTTTTACTTCAGTCTGCGGACCCCAAGCTATTGAACGAAAAATAAGCTAGCGATAGAAACTTCGATTAGGAAGCTCGCTAGACTTTGCGCTTTTGTAACACGCTGTATCTGATCGAAATAAAGTACCTGGAACAATTCGAACCCCCTTTTTCAACACACAACTACAAAATAAACTTGACTTGGCTGTCGACAAGTGGACGTTCGGCTACAACGGGAAATCAACCACTCTAAAGGCCGTTTCTCACTACGGTCTTGGGCTGCTGGATTCGGTGGTAGAAGACGCTGACTTCGGTGGCTTCATCACATGGCGCAGCGAGCAGGGTGATTGCATGACATTGTGCTATCACCAAGCCGGAACGGACATTGTGCGGCAGTTGGCAGAACTTCAAAAGTCCTGCTGAACATCAATTGGCCTTGGCTGAGCGTTGGCTGTTGATTTGCAGACAGCATTGTGCCAAAGTCACGGCACTCCTGTCTACATCTTGGGAGCGGTTCTACGCTCACGCGCGGAGGACACTGGAGTTCTGACAAGCCTGTCAGGATTTCAGGCAGCTTTCACCAGTGTTCTGGCAAGGTGCTAGACGCTGGGCGGCACCGGCATTTGACAAGGAGTCATTGTCGGACGGTGGTCAAACTTTCGCTGGACGCTCCTGGACATCCGGACGCCAGTGACCGCTCGCACGTCCTTCCTATGCCAAGGGAGGGTGACCTGACGGAGACAGGATCGCCACAGAGCCACGCTAGTCAAAGGGCTGTTTTTTGGGCATTCGCGGAGGTCCCTCGCTCCACTGGGTAAGAGTGGACTCATACCTCGGAAGTGCAAAAGTAGGGGTATCAGTGTACAAAGGGCTGTAGCTGATAGAGGGCTGTAGCTGACAGAGAGTGGATTTGAAAACCAAGTATTAGGATACTTGGTAGCGTGTAGGGGCTTTGCGGAGCTCCCATCAAATATACACGCTGTGCCTGCTCGGTACCATCAGATCAGACAGCACAAAAGTGCCAGAATTCTGCATTGCACAGGCGCAATTGCAGAGCAGTGTACAGTGCACTGCCCAGAATCAGAAAGTGCACCAGAGTGCACAGAAACGTGTCACAAGAAACACGGCAAGCGCAGCACTGCGCACAGCGGCACAGGAGCCGCTCAGGAAAGCAAGTGGCCGGCGAGGTCACGGGGCACACAGGCGTGCCAGAAAGAGCGCCAGAGCGCTCAGGAAAAGTGTGTACGGACCCTCTTTGGGCGCACACTGCTGGGCAAATAAATTGTTTATTGTCCAGGTGGATTTGACCGGTGTGTTGAAGTCAACGCGTGTAAACAATCACGTCAGGGGCTTTAGGAACACACCTGGTGCCAGTGCAGTAAAGGTCAACGCGTGAGAACACGTCAGGGGCCTGTAGGACTGCATTGGTATTGTGCGTGGCACAACAAATCCGTGGTGCACAGAGCACTACACAGAAAGACGCAGAGAAGCGTCACAGGCGTCACAGGAGACGCACTATAAAGAGAATCAGTGAAGGAAAATTCATCAGCAAAAATGGTTTCACCAACGGGTCACATCAGAAAGACCCTGGGGCCAGCAAAGCACAGGGTGGACAGCAGATTGGCAAGAGAATATGCCAAATATGACCCAGAGATATTTGCGGGAGCAACAAAGGAAGAAAAGAGAACAGAAATGAGAAGAGTGATTGCATCTGTCAAACAGGAGGGTGCAAAGTTGCAAAGTGCAATGACTGCAGTGAGAACTCAATTTGACGCATGGAGGGATGTCGTCAAGGACATTGACGAACCCGACCAGATGGAACAAGAACAAAAGATATACCAAGACTCATATGAGGAATATGCAAATATGTCAGACTTGGTGACACAGAAAATTGCAGCCATGAATGTGTACATCGAAGAGTTGCAAGACATGATCCAGCAACAGAGCGGAAATACCATGTATGAAGTCAATACAGCATTCATACAGCAGATGGCTGCCCAGATGGCTCTGACAGCTCAGGGAGCTGCTCCGGGGGCCAGTTCAACCAATGCGACCACAGCAAAAAGTGTCAAATTACAGAAACTGGAAGTGGAACAGTTTACTGGGGAAATTGTCAAATTTCGATCATGGTGGCAAATGTTCGAATCCCACATCCACAATCGGACAGATTTGGAGGACATTTCCAAGTTCTCATACTTGAGGAGCTTGCTGAAAGGTTCAGCATTTGGCATGATCAGTGGATTGAGTGTGACCGCAGAAAATTATGCACCCGCAATTGCAATGCTCAAAAAGAGATATGACCAGCCAGTTGTGGTCAGAAACACGCTGATGAGTAATATCATGAAGTTGCGACAGGCCAGGAATACCTGTCAGGATATGAGAATTTTGTTTGATGCAATTGAAAGGCTGCTCCAGCAGTTGGAGTCACTGGGTGAATCAGTAGAACATCCAATGCTGTTGAGCCTGCTGCAACAGAAAGTGCCACCCGAGGTTCTCAGAGAAATCCAGAAGGAACAGGGAACTGAGGAAGCCTTGACGGTGGAAATATTCAGAAAGCTGTTTGGCAAGCAGCTAGCGCTCAGTGAGGCTGTACAGCACGCACAGCAAACTGAGGCACCAGTTCAGCAATCGCGCCAAGGATTCGGGAATAATCCACGCGCACAGCAATTCAATAATCGATTCCAAGGCAATGGGAATCGATTCAGAGGGCCAGAGAACCCAAGGACCAGCACAGGGAGCATGTCTGTGATCCAGAATGGTCAGAGTGCACCACAGGCTGGATTCATGAATCCTGGGAGGCCGTGTGTGTTCTGCAATGACACACAGCAATTACACTTTAATGATAAGTGTCCAAAGTTCAAAACTGCCAGAGAAAGGAGAGTGATTTTGTCAAAGGCAGAGCGATGCCTGAGATGCCTGCAGAAAGGGCATTACATGAATCAATGTCAATTTACGAGAAGTTGCTTCTATTGCAAGTCCAATAGGCACCACACTTCGGTGTGCCCAGAGAAATTTGGTGACAATAGCAATGGAAACGCTGGACGGCAAATTCCAGCATTCAAAGCAAATGGTCAACAGAGTGGCCAGCAATCAGCAAACAATGGCAGAAAGTCTGTGCCGATGGCCGGTCGACCAGCACAGAGCCAACAGAGAAAGGCCACAGTGAATTGTGTCACTGTGGAAGAAGCTGGACCAGAAGTGGTAGAGACAGAAACCATATCCAGCACAGTGGTTACAGAACCAAATACAAAGCAACAAAATACGTCAGTGAACCTGTCAGTAAACAGGAATATGTCAATGTTGATGACAGCCAGAACCGTGATTGAGGCTTCAGAAATGGATACAGAGATGGAGCCTGAACAGCCACCACTACAGATTCAAGCGTTCCTGGACACAGGATCCCAGGGAACGTACATGTCAGAGAAAGTGGCCAAGAAACTCAATTTGAAGAGTACAGGTGAACACCACATCCAGGTGTACACATTCGGAAATGAAAAGCCGCACTATAAAGTAGTACAGCAAGTGGAATTCAGAATGCGGCTCAGAAATGGCCAGAAAGTTGATATGGTGGCTGATGTGGTCCCGACGTTGACCACAGAACAAGTCAAAGTGCCTGTGTCAGAACAGGACGAAAAGTACCTGCAGAAGTACTTCCCAGATGAGAGTTACTTTGCAGACAGAATTCCCAAGGAAAAAGGGACAGAGTGCAAGTTCAAGCCAGACATTATAGTAGGCTTGAATTATTTCTGGGACTTGATGTCCAAAAACACCAGCACCACCAGACTTCCGTCAGGATTGTATGTCATTCCATCAGAATTGGGATTGCTGATGGGAGGTGGGCAGCTGACGAGCAACAGAAATCAATGGACCACGGATGGCGCATATCCGGTGGTGGTCAACACAATTGTGCATCAAATTCAGAGAGAAAAGTGGTACGAGGAAGCACCGTTGTCAATTGCTCCTGTACCAAATGTCAAAGACATGGACAGACTGGATACCATTGGCATAATGGACCAGCCAGACCTCGTCGAGGACGATGAGGCCATCAAGCAATTCAATGAGAGTGTACAGAGAAACCCAGATGGACGGTACTCTGTAAAGTTCATGTACAAACCAAATTTGCATGAACTCCCAGATAACAAAGCAATGGCGTTCAAGAGGTTCAGGTACCTCACCAACAGGCTCAAGAGAGACCCAGAATTACTGGAGAAAATTCAGGCAATCATGAAAGCACAAGAGGAGCAAGAAGTAATTGAGAAAGTCCAAGAGGATATTATGGATGGCAGAAAGTTCCATATATTGCCTCATCAACCAGTGATAACGCCAGAGAAAACTACCACAAAGGTCAGAGAGGTATATGATGCCTCAGCGAAACCGCCAGGCATGCCAAGCTTGAATGAGTGCATGTACCGCGGTCCAGTTATACTACCACAGCTGGTAGGGATGCTGATGCGATTCCGATTGCATGGAATTGCACTGGTCGCAGACATAGAGAAAGCGTTTCTGCAGATTAGTCTGCAGGACAGTGCCAGAAATGTGACAAGATTTCTGTGGTACAAGGATCCCACGAAACCATCTATGGAGGACAACATTCAAATTTACAGATTTGCCAGAGTACCATTTGGTATAATCTGCAGCCCAGCGCTGCTGGCGCTGACAGTCAGATACCACTTGAATCAAGCTGGCACAGAAAATGCAAAATTGATCGATGAAAATCTGTATGTGGATAATTTGATCCTCAGTGTGGACACAGAGCAGAAAGCAATCGAATTGTACCAGGAATCCAAAGTGCTGTTCACAGAGGCACAGATGAATCTGAGAGAATGGAACAGCAACAATAAGAACTTTACTTGGCAATTGGCAGAGTCAGATGTAGCCAAGGAAATTGTCACAACAGTCCTAGGAATGAAATGGGACACAGAAAGCGACCAGATGTGGCTGAAAACGCCAAAGACAGTCCAGCAATCACAATTATCAGAAACTGACCAGAAAATCAAATTTCCCACTAAAAGGACAGTTGCAAAAGTGACTGCGGGATGTTTTGATCCAATGGGACTCGTCAGTCCTGTCCTACTGCCAGCAAAGAGATTTTTGCAGACGTTATGGCATTCAGGACCAAGTGCCAAAGAGTGGGATACCCCCCTGTCTGAGGAACAGACAGCAATTTGGCAGCAATTGGAGACAGAGTTGCTCAAAGTTGGACGGATCAAGTTCAACAGAAATTTGAATTATCAGAGTGGTGCAGATGCACAACTGCACATTTTCGTTGATGCCTCAGCAATGGCATACAGCGCAGCGGCATACATATGCCAGAAAACAGAAAATGACAGCGGCACATCAAGCCTGCTGTACTCCAGATTGAGACTCGCTCCAAAGAAACCAGAAGTGACAATTCCACGGCTGGAATTGTTAGCAATGTTGATCGGCAGCAGAATGTCAAAGTTTATTCACAAAGAGCTCAAGGACGTCAAATTCAGTCAAACAGTTGTATGGTCAGATTCAACCTGTTGTCTGAAGTGGCTAACAACAGCGAAGCCACTGGCATGTTTTGTCAAGAACAGATTGGATGAAATCAGGAAAATTCAGAGTGAGACAGAAAACATGCACATCAGACACATCGCAGGACTGGAGAACCCAGCTGACATGGCCACAAGAGGCATGAATATGTCAGAGTTGGAAGGCAGTAACCTGTGGTGGAAGGGGCCAGAATGGCTAATGACTGGAGAATGGCCAGAGCCGAAAGTGGAGCCAGTTACGCCAGAAGTAATGGCAGAAATCAAGAAAGAAGAGCTCAAGTTCCCAAAAGCCAGTCCAATTTACTTGGGCGCCACACAGCAAGTGGTCAGTGACCCAGATGCCAGCAATGTGCAAGCTGATGAAAGCAAGCACAGCAACCCATTGGGAATTGAGATTCAGAGATTCTCATCACTGACAAAATTACTGGATGCAACAGTATACGTGATGAGATTTGTGCGACAGATGCACAAAAAGCGCAGCAAAAATGACAGTCAGAATGGATTGTCAGAAATCATGAAAAGTATCTGTGGTACAATAAAACCACAGGGAATTATCAGTATTGAAGAGAGAGAGATTGCGTTGAAATATTGGATCAAAGTGACGCAACAAAATCATTACAAAAGAGTGGCAGAGATTCTGGCAACAGGCCACAGCAGAGGCAGCCAGAATAGCAAGAAAACAGCTGCAGACCAGCAGTTGATCAAATGGCTCAATGTGCAAATGCATCAGGATGGAATCCTGAAGTGCCACGGCAGAATGGAGCATACAGACCCACAGGAGGTCACAGTGCCACTCATACTGTTGCCAGCAATGGCTACAGTGACTCAGCTGATCGTCAGAGACCAGCATGAGAAATTGATGCACGCAGGAGTGCAACACACATTGGCAGCGATCAGACAAAAGTACTGGATTACACAGGGCAGACGGGTGATCTACAATGTGACCAGAACCTGCCCAACCTGTAAGAAATTGGGAGCGAAGCCGTACCAGCTTCCACCAATGCCAGATTTGCCAGAAACCAGGGTTCAGAGAGTCAGACCGTTCCAGTACACGGGCTTGGATTATTTGGGACCAGTTTGGTACAAAATGGACAAAGATCACAGGAAAATGTGGATCTGTTTGTTCACATGTATGGTGACACGTGCAGTTCACCTGGAAAGTGTGCTGGACATGACAGCACAGGAATTCCTGAACGCAGTCAGGAGATTCATCGCCAGGCGTGGAAAGCCTGAGGCAGTGATTTCAGACAATGCTACGCAATTCAAATTGACAGAGAAAGTGCTCAGCACAAGCACTGACAAGGCCATCAATACTGGAAAGGAATGGTCAGAAATGGTCAAAAGTGGAGCAGTACAGACTTACTGCTCACAGCAACAAATCCAGTGGAACATGACTACTCCTATGGCACCATGGCAGGGAGGAGTCTATGAAAGAATGGTGGGCATCACCAAGAAACATTTCAAAGCAGCTGTGGGGCACAGAATGTTAACTCTGCAAGAATTGTTGACACTTTTGCCAGAAGTCGAGGCAGTGATCAACAGCAGGCCAATCTCTTACATCTATGGTGATGTAAAGAGCCTCAGAGTGCTGACGCCAAAGGACATCCTGACAGGGGAAGGTCAGATTGGAGCACCACAGTTTGACGCAGACAAAGATGAAGAATTTGTGCCCAGAATGGATAACGCAGCGAAACTGCAGAAATATTGGGAGACAACCCAGCAAACTTTGGATAAGTTCTGGGACTTGTGGCATCAAGAGTATATCCCGAGCTTGAGGGAAAGGACTCAGGTGACACACAAACAAGGCAGATTGACAGCGACTCAAGAACCCAAAGTGAATGAAGTTGTGCTGATTTATGAAGAAAACATGCCCAGAGGTGCATGGAGGATGGGTCGCATCGAGCAGTTAGAGCCCAGCAAAGATGGACAGATTCGCTCAGCAAAAGTCAGAACTGCCAACAGAAATGTGGTCAGCAGACCACTCAATCAATTGTATCCGCTGGAAATCAATTCAAAGACAATGGATATCCCAGAGACAGCAGTGACAGTCAAAGTGGATTTACTGGACCCAGCAATTGTCCAGAAACATGTCAGAAATCAGGGCTCGAACAGAGACTCTGTACCAAACCCTGCTCAGAGGAACTCAGCACCAGATAGAGTCCTGAGGAATGCAACAGGGAAAGCCACAGCAACCACCAGCAGTCTGGTGATTGGAATGCTGTGCATGGTATTGATGCTGACAGGCATGTCAGAGTCAGCAACGCTGAGAAAAGCTGGCAAAGCTTACAGCGAAGTATTTTCCAGAACATACGTTCTAGAAACCTCGACAGTAAGGCCACCATCATTGGCAGCGCATCATGGATTGCCGCCTTTGCCTTCAGAATGGCCACCAAAATCTGTCAGAGAAATGCAGACTTATGAGAGATTCAAGGATGCAATTAAGGATCATCCTGTGGAACAGGTGATCAGTTCACAAAGCCAGAAGTACCAAATTTGTACCAGTGGGAGGCATGGACATGCACTTACAGTTCCTGAAGAAGTGCAGTGCCATATCCCACCAAGGAATTTTGTCAAGGCAATGAAAGTTACACTTTACGCACAGAGACAGATTCCACAGAAAGAGAAAGCATACAGATGCTACATCAGAATCAAAGAGATCATCACACACACCAGTTTCTGGGGAGCGAAAGGCATTACAGGCAATTTTGAGAAATACCAGCAAGTTGGCGTGGTAGCCTGTAACTATGCAAGAATTCACAAGATGTTCAGAGGAACACCTTTGGTGGAAATGGAGCCCAGAGTGTGGACAACCAATCAAACCTTGAATGTGGAATATTCATGGTGTTGCCATGACAAAGAGAATGTCGTCAGTAACTTCTACATGGAAGAAGGAACCGTGGCTTCACTCGATGGAAAGACTGTAATCAGCGACTTGCAAGATTTCAGCCAGTGCAGAGCCATGATGGGACATTGCAGAGACCACAATTATGGAATCACAGTGTGGGATACAGAGAACTTCAAGCATCAATGTGCATATGAGAGAATTGGCAGATTCAAATCAGAAATATCTGGCCAGACAATTATTGTGTCAAAATTGCAAGCAGCATACTCCCACAGCAACAAGACAAAGAGGCCAATTGGCTCAGAATGTGTCCCGGGAGACACGTACTACACCGATCAAGGAGGTGTATTCATCCAGTTTGACAGAAGAGAAGATGTGCCTGTGGAATGGGCAATGCCAGGAAAGATAGTGGAGGCAAGAGAGTCAACAATCAGTGGAACATTGTATGCCAGATTGGACGACAGAAACTCCAAGTTTCAGTTCCTGCAACATGTGGTCAGAGAGATGACTCAGGCACAATTTGCGATTGTATGGCATCAGCTATGTCAACTTCGCAAGAACCAGCTGGACATGTTGACTCAGCTTTTCCATATCGATCCAACATTGGGGATTCGAGCCATGCTGGGAAGACAGGATGTTCATGCAGAATGGGCTGGAGAAGCAATTATGTTTTGGGAATGCAAGGAAGTGCAGCCATACATAATTTATCAGACAGGAAAAGTGGGAGAGACATGCTACAAATACACACCAATGAGATTAGACAAAGATGGGCCCTTGTGGTTCAAGAGCCCAGGCAGCAGAGACTTGGTGGAGAAATCACCAGAAGAGGACTGCAGCCACACCACACCGCACCTGTACAGAAATGAACATGGACAGTGGAAGTCCGCACATGGAATGGTGCATGTCACAGAGACGCCAATTGAAATGACATGGAAAGGACAGTGGCAGGCCTTCACGTTTGACGCGCCTCACCTGTTCACCAACATTGTCAACAGAGCGACCAATTTCATGGATGTCAGAGGCCAGATTCAGAGACTACAGAATTTGGAGCATGTGCAGAACCAGTTGATTGATTACACAGCAGATATGTCATTGGATCCCAGAGTGATCAGAAATTCAATAGAAGGCATTGGAGCTGGAATTGGACAGACGGCAGCAGGAATCGGCAAGGCATATGGTCACTATATATCTGGAGTATCAAAAGGGTACACTAACTTTATGGGAGGAATGTTGAAAGGACCCTTTCAAGTGATCATCAACACAATCGCAATGCTGCTGGGAATCACAATCCTGATAGCTGGAATCGTAGCTGCAGGATACCTGTGGTACAATTGGAGAATTGCCACAGGGAAGCCAGTGATTCCACCATGCGTATATACATGCATATGGAAATGCATAGTGTGCCCGTTCAAATGCATATGGCTATGCTTCAGAGCCATCAGATATACTATCAAGAAATCAACTCAGAAAGAGACCAATTATCCACAAAGAAAAGTACGCAAGACAGAGTTGAGACCAGCAATCAAGAGGAGAGCCAGATCCAACTCAACACAGTCCGTCAGATTTGCCAGGAGAGCAGAAACCGAGGACAGAATGGCAAAGTCACTATCAGCATACGTTCAGCCAGATGAAAGTTCAGCTGATGAGGGACAAGTCAGAGCCAGGAACAGAGACAGTGTTCACATGCCTGATATCCGCAAATTCACCTCACGCGAACGCGCAGGAAGCGACACGGGCAACTACCTGCTTCATCATCAGGCTAGGTCGGCGTTGGCATCACCAGCAACTGGACCTACGACTTCACGCACGCCTACAACTTCGCGCACAACCACGTTCACCACCGAGGCAACTGTGGAAACGCCACTCATCACTTTGGCGCCCACCACCACCAGCATGTGACGTTGCCGCAACAACGGGGTACAGCAACTCTTCCGCCCGGAGTGTGCTGACCGTGGCAAAATGGATGGATAAAGAAATACAGAGAATTGATAATTAGGCTCATATTCGCACATTTACTTATTTGCACTATTTTACTTTTCATGCACTATATTTATTTACCACGCAAAATATATTTCTTGCACTATATTATTTATCCATGGAGAATATTTAATTAGGAAAGTGTTTTATAAGTTATCGAAACATTTATGTGGAATATTTAGGTTTAAAGGTCAAATAAGTTATTTTTAGGTGTATTAACATGAAATTAGGCTCATTCAACTCGCCGTAATTTTCTGACCATTATTATATATACATTTACATGGTTTACTTGCAATTTGGGAAAGTCAAAACTTGTAAATATTTATGTACTACGTATGTACTTAGGCCAGCGTCCTAATAGAGAAATAGTGCCCTGTGTGCAACTAGCATTTACTGTACGTATTTATGAAGCCCTTCGCGTAGGCATAATTATTATAACCCTGCTCACAAGTTATATTATATTTACTTTGTCATTATGGTAAATACCCTACTCAAATTATACCAAAGAATATATTACAAACCCTGCTCAATTATTATACCCATTTACTTAAGTAAGCCCCAATTTGTCCATTATGAAATATACGTTTCCAGGAAGTGATTGTTATTATTATATTGAATATACCTTGCTCTATTTACGTCATTAGGAACATTTGCACTACTATTTACAGTTTCGAACCCTATTATATTAGTTCCAATGTGCGTCAATGTTTTCTGACAAATTGAAGCAAATTAGTAAATCGGCCGAGTTTGCCGACTTCGCGCCTCTCAAGATTAATAGTTTTTCCATTAGCCCAATTTGTACCTGGTATTTCTTTACCATAATTGTTTGAATGTATGCACGCGCAGTATGAGGCAACTGTTTCGGCTAGATGTGTTTATTTGTTGCATTTGTGACTTATTTGTGTATTTGTATTAGGAAATTACTGTAGCTGTTTTTCTATACATGATTTCCGTGTCTTAGCTACTTTGGAAGTTTTTACTTCAGTCTGCGGACCCCAAGCTATTGAACGAAAAATAAGCTAGCGATAGAAACTTCGATTAGGAAGCTCGCTAGACTTTGCGCTTTTGTAACACGCTGTATCTGATCGAAATAAAGTACCTGGAACAATTCGAACCCCCTTTTTCAACACACAACTACAAAATAAACTCGACTTGGCTGTCGACAAGTGGACGTTCGGCTACAACGGGAAATCAACCACTCTAAAGGCCGTTTCTCACTACGGTCTTGGGCTGCTGGATTCGGTGGTAGAAGACGCTGACTTCGGTGGCTTCATCACATTCCTTGGGTGAATCTGGTGACCAGACGGAAACATTATCAAAAATGAGGGCCTCATATGCTCGAATAATTTGATATCCTCTCTCTAAAGCCATATTTAAACAGTTAACTGACCAAGTTCCAAAAATTTTTCTTTGTTTCCAATTACAATTACACTGATAAGAACCGTCCGGTGAAGGTAACTTTACTTTACCAGATGCATATGTACTCGCACATTTATAACATAATGTATATACTGAAAATTGATCAATTTTCACTGGTAGACATGGCAATAATAAATTTGTTGGTGGTAGAATATCAACTTGCAAAACACCAGCGACGAAAGGTAAAGGTTTATTTTTGTAACCTGTTAGAAACTCTAGCTGTTCTTGTGTTATCACTCTGGGTGCTTTAATAGGCATGGGGAATTTTTTCATAGTAGCTGGATACTGACTGCATATATCTACAGCATTAATTGTGTAATTTGGGTCAAATTCCAAAGGTAAATTTTCATCAAATAGGTTTCCATTCAGGTTAGTAGACGCGTAACAACTAAATAACTCTGTGTGTCCTCCGTAATATGCCGAACGCATGTTCAAAGGTTCCCTCACCTTTGCAGAATTATATATTTTTGAAAAATTAAAACTATCTCTTCTTAAATTTTGTATGTCACATTCCCACCAAACTTCGACCTTCAAACCTGTTTGCTTTTCAATCAAATTTATTCTTCTCATTGTATTATCATAATTTTCTTTATGAGTTAAATGAGATTGTCTAAATTTTATATACCTATTTGGAAAACAATGAATGCACGAATGCACTCTGCATCCGCAAAATTCGCGTAAAAAATCAATTTATTTTTTGCTTTCATCTTTGTATACAACGCAATCAATTTTGAAATTTCTATAACCCCTGATATCCTCATCGTAGCATTGAATCACCTTCTCTCCTTCATGAGATCTAGAATATTGAATATATTTATTGCCAAAATATTTGGCAACAGCTATAATACTTTTCAACGCCCATTTACTTTGATTATCATGCACATTAAAACTATTATATGGTGGAGTGTGAACGATTTGGGAAGTGTCCACATGTTGACTTTTCCAAATAAAATTTGCCAAACTACTTAGACTTTTCGAGTTGAGGTGTGGAATAATATTAAAGGTATAGTAAATTTCCTTTGTAAATTTTACAAATGCTTCTTCTAAAACCATAGTGTCTGATTTTATGTATTCATAACATTCTTTCTTGATGTCAAACTCATTGAATTTATTTTGCTCATACCATTCCATAAACTCCCGTCTCTTGTCAACATTCATATTATCTACATCATAAAACTCTGGATTTGGTAATGATCCATATGTAGTTTCCAAATTATACTGGGTTATAATACCATGTGGAAAATTCCCCTTGCGACTTGTACAATTGAATGCCTTTCCGACTTGTTCCAAACTCATTGGAAAATATTTCAGTGAACACAAAAAAGTGATTTTACTGTTAAGTCGCATGTAAAAAATTCTTCTAGCATTGGAAAGAATTAAATTTGGTATACGGCCATTTTTTATAAATATCGATAAAATTTCACATAAATCAAAACTTAGGTTATGCGCTATTACCATCAAATTATCATGTCTTTTGTAATCCATAATATAATAATAAAATTTTGATATTGCATCTAAACCATAAAAAAACCTGGTACAATCTAGGCAAGAGTCACACGCTTTTTGCTGGAAAATACAATCATTACACCTCTTTAAACAATATACTGCATAGGTTGTATGCACCTTACGTTGTATGTTGGTCTCCGTAGAATCAGAATTTTGATCTTGACCCCATTTTTGAACCTTTTTTTCTACTATTGGTTTTTGAAACGTTTCCGTATCATAAAATAAAATTTCAAACTTTCTTCCAGGGTTTCTAGTTTCATAGGGTATAGGTTTTTCAAACACACATTCAAATTGATGTTTTCTAAATGTCGTCTCCCGAGGTACATAGGTATGACAATAACAACACTTTGTAAAACCGCAGTTTTCATGATTTTGACCTAAAACAATTTTCCTTTTACAAGTCAAACAATATTGAACACATTGACAAATTGTCAATGGGTTACACGTAGGGTGTCAAAAAAAATTTTTTACGGAAAACGGAAAACGGAAAGGTAAAAAATTTTCACTTTACGGAAAACAGAAAACGGAAAGGTAAAAAAAAAATTTCTGCCGGAAAACGGAAAACGGAAAGGTAAAAAAATTTCACTCAGCGGAAAACGGAAAACGGAAAGGTAAAAAAAAATTGTCGGCCGGAAAACGGAAAACGGAAAAATGAAATGCCGGAAAACGGAAAACGGAAAGCAAAATTTTCACGGAAACGGAAAAAAATTAAGTGAAATTAGCACGGTAATAGACAAATTTGCAGAAGGAAAACCTGCATGCAGGTTTGCCTGTTTGGCTTTGATGCTGGTAGCTGTACATTCTGCAACTATGGATCATGCCTGTAACTTCACTTGTAGTTCAAGCTTAACTGAACCAACAAAAAATCATCAAAAAGTAGCCATAGTGGCCATAGGAAAGGAAACACTACGACAATTTCACAGTCTAGAAGCAGTGGGAATCACTGATGACCCCTATGCAATTGATGACAACATTGCAGAGGAGATGATAATAAATAGCATAAAATTCAACAACAACAACAAATGATACTATATTGACTGGCCGTATAAAGAGAGTATCAGTGACCTGCCCACGGGAAAAGCAGAAGCCTTGGTGCGGTTTAAATCACTGATAAGAAGATTCAACAAAGATCCAAACTTATTTGAACAATACCAGAAAGTTTTGGATGACCAACTAGAAAAGGGAATAATTGAGATCTGTGACGACAAAACAGACAACAAGGGGATTCATTACCTGCCACACCAGCCAGTAATCACGCCGGGCAAATCGACATCATGTAGAATCGTGTACGATGGGTCGGCAGGTAAGCCCAGTTTCAACGAGTGCCTTTTTAGATTACCAATTACAACACCATTAGCACTGGGCCTACTCCTGAGGTTCAGGGCAGGCAATCTAGCATTAAAGCCGGAATT